>JAYJMJ010034356.1:0-21575 GCA_036873875.1 Laminaria ephemera | reverse complement strand
AATTTGCGGGTGAGGTTTAGAGCTCCTCAAGTGAGGAGCCTCAGAAAAAAACTAGTGCACCTCTATCGTAGCACGTGGCAACCGTTTCAGCCAAAAGTGCTACCTCTATCGTAGCAAGCGCCTAAAATATATATTCCGGCGCATGCTTTGTTGCCGGAGCAGACCAGACAATTCCACGGCCGTGCTAATGACGGATGCTACGGTAGACGTGCACGCCAAAGTTTCTGAGACTCCTTGCTTGAGGAGATCCATGCTGCTGAACTGACTTTGAGAAAATGTTGAAGTGCAACCCGACGAACAATCACACGAACTACGGTAGACGACACATCATGCTACGTACGATAGAGGTGCACCAGTTTTTTTCGGAGGCTCCGCACTTGAGGAGCTCTGAACCTCACCCAAAAAAAACTAATTTTGAGGACCTCGTAAACTGAAAGTGCAACCCGATGAACAAACCCGTGGCCTGCGTATACAAAACAATCGATTGAAAAGCAAGGACGACGTTTCGACGATTTTTGGGTTAAGGAGCTCCGTCATTCAGAAACGAAAAACGCTTCAACCAAAAAGTGCTACCTCTATCGTAGCACGCGTCAGTGACGTTTAACGAAAAATAATGCAACACACAGGATGGTGTTCCAACAGTATTGTGCAGCTCCCCGGTTGGAGGAGCCCTGGTCAACCAGAAACATTTTCACGAAAAACGTGTTGCCTCTACTGCAGCATGCGTGTTTATCATCAACCTTTAAAGAACAATTTGCGGTGGTAGCCATTCGCGCGAGCGGCTCTGGACACATGCTGCGGTAGAGATGGCACCTGGTTTCTTCTGATGCTCCTCACTTGAGACGCGTGCTACGATAGAGGTAGCACTTTTTGGTTGAAGCGTTTTTCGTTTCTGAATGACGGGGCTCCTTAACCCAAAATCGTCGAAATTTCACTTTTTTTGTTTTCAATAATGTTCGTTGTATACCTAGGCGATGGGATTGTTCATCGGGTAGCACTTTTATTTTTCCCCAAATAATTTTTTGGGAGAGGTATTGAGCTCCTCAAGTGAGGAGCCTCAGAAAAAAAATGGTGCACCTCTATCGTAGCACGTGTCTTGAGGAGCTCTTTACCTCGCCCAAAAAACCAACTTTGAGAAACAAAGTGAGCTTAATTCGATGAACCATCCCATGGTCTAGGTACACAACGACGAACACTATTGTAAAAGGCGATTTGGATGCCGACGATTTTGGGTTAAGGAGCCCCCGTCATTCAGAAACAAAAAATTGCCAAAGAAAAGGTCTACCTCTATCGTAGCGCGCGTCCCTGTGTCGTTGCGAAAAGAAGCCCTACAAGTGACACCCCCTTGTCGTAGCCTCCGTCAGGGATAGATTTGCCGGTATGAGACGCGTGCTACGATAGAGGTAGCACTTTTTGGATTTTTTGTTTCTGAATGACGGCGCTCCTTAACCCAAATTCGTCGGAATGTCGTCTTTTTTTTTCAGTCTGAATTTTGGCATACCTAAGCAATGGGTCTGTCCATCGGGTTGCACTTTCAGTTTACTCAAAATTGATTTTTGGGTGAGGTTTAGAGCTCCTCAAAAGTGAGGAGCCTCAGAAAAAAACTAGTGCACCTCTATCGTGGAATGTGTCAAAAATGCCAAAAACGAACTGTTTAAAGGACAGACATGGTGACCCCGTCCAATCAGCGTGCAATTTAGGCGATACGAAACATGTGGCGATTACACGAACACACACGCACCGGACGCGCTTGGCACGGGGTCCGGCAAGAGAGGCACCATGATCCTCATCTGCGATTCGGTCGAGTCTGGGCAGATGATGTTGATGTCTTGTGACACCTCGGTAACAAGGTCATCCCAGAAAATCGTTCTTTCGTTCCAAGGGTCACCGTCGAAAGTAGACCCCGTAAAGTACACGTTTCCCCATCCGGAACACGCTGCTTTCTCCACCATGGCCTTTACTAGGGAAGACTGGGGAAGGGAGGGGCGGAAGAAACATTTGGTTGGTTATCCGAGCGGAAGAGTGGTGAGGGATTTTGGGCACTGACAGCATTGATGCAATCGAGCGCGTTTGCGATGTGCAAAACCTCCAACATCGCGACTGGAGCTCTGGCTGTAGACCAAGTAGCAGACCGATACTCGTTAATGTGTGGCAACGCCCAAACAAATTGAAAAAAACTTCCGAACGGATGCGGTCGTTATAGACGAGCGACCGACAGTATAGGACGAACGGAACGGTGCGGCAAACGAAGCAAATCAGGCCATTATACATGCCTATCTCAGAGCGCAGACGAAGCTATACAGCCAGCGATGGTCGGGCCAATCTGATTGCACCAACCAGTGAAGTCAGCCATTCCGCTATCAAGTAGAATTACGTTGTCAACCAATAGTACAATTGTATTTAATACAAGGCGTGTCGCTCCGAGGGCGGCATTCGGAGCCCGCCACGCTTGATGAGGAAGGAAAAATTTAACAAACATTTGTGAAGCGGGCAGAGATGCATGATTGTGATTGTCGGTGCAAACTTGACTGGCGACTTGCCAATGCTAAGATCCCCGTCGCCATGGTCCCGGAAAACAACCCGGACGCCACATGTATGAGTATACCGTACCAGGTATTAATTATCAATGCTGCATCTTTAGTGAGTCCGGAATTACAGGCAAATCCTTCTCGCATCACTAACCACCAGCCAGAATAGTTGCTTGTGTGTGGGGAAAAGCTTATCACCAGTTCAGACGCTCGTAAAGTAGTTGTATCTCGGTTGCATCAGGTCGTACGGTATTTAGTTTAATGCCGGGCAGATTTCGGTTTCTTCGCTTGTTTGGAGAACGCAGCGAGAGCCGCGGTAAATGATGATGGATGACGAACGGCCTATGGCTTTCGGCAACTCTGTCTGCTTGCTTACGTTGTTGCGCGCTGGTCGACACGTACGTGCTTCGCTGCTCTGTGCAGGGCTGATTTCGCTGTGTGTGTGCTGGGCTTGCGGTAGATGCCCGTGTTTCGGAGCTTGGTGTGTGTGTGCTTTCGTGAAGAAGCAGGTTTGAAAATAATTTTCTAGGTACAGCAGTACGATCATATCATACTCGTACGTACTCGTGCGTGAAATATACAAGGACAACAAAAGTAAAACCGATGAAAAATCGAGAAAAAAAAAAACGCCGGAAACAAGACGAAAATGGGACAAAAAGACGATTTTTCGAAACTCGAATCAGAGTCGAAAAACAGTCAAAAACTAAGCGAGATAATCGATACGAAAGAGTAAAAACGGGGGTGGGAAATCGATTAATAAAAACCCGGAAAACCCTACAACGTTCTTTTTTTTAATATTTGAATCAGAATCGAAAAAGAAGTATAAACTCAGCGAGGTAATTGATAAAAACGATTAAAAACCGACGAAAGTAAAAAGAAAAATGAACGAAACCGAAACAAATAATCATGAAGAAACCAAAGAAAATCTCGGAAGGTTCCCCAAATACTCGTCGGCAACTAAGAGCATACAATAACTGGAGCATCGATGCTGAAAACTAATTTCCCCGTCGGCAATAAAGCGCTGAGAGTAGGCGGAGAGGCCACAGAACTGCCATGGGTGTCTCCGAAATTAGGGAGATACCCGTAAGTACTTTTATATAAAGCCGAATACGTCAGCTGTGAGTTCAGCTGATTGAGGGGTCTATACTCAGCTAGCTGTGCAAACTTGTTTTTATATACAACCAAACACCAAATCCTACGATCTTGTAAGGGGTTCTTACGTCAGTCTCCAGCTCTTGTGCAGTGTGGACCATCATCACGTTCTGATCGGGAGAAGCACTCGATGAGGTCCTGGGGACGCCCACAGTTTCCACTCTGCGGGAGCATCCATGGTCGGAGGACAGGGGAGGGTGCAACAATCTGTTGGTACGCAGGTGCACGCGTTTGCCTTCAGTCAGGATTATTGGTTGTAAAGGATATATCTGCCGGCAGAAGAAGTAACGGTCTCCGTAGATGCAGTCACCGGCAGGTCACGGTTTATTGTAGAAATAATAGGGTATGTTTATATCGGGGGCTGGGGATTTGGGGGCACAGGCGCAAAACGGCGCCCTTCCGCCCCACTGTTGAGTGCAGACCTCACGAGTAGGCTAGCAAGTCCGAGCCGAGCAACAAGCGAGCCGCGGTTCTTGCTGGGAACGCCAGCAGATTGAGTAGTCACTGGGTTGGCCAAGCCAGCCAGAAGTCTGTGCCTCTCCCTTCACCCGTCCGCCCCCTTTTGTTCTTTCGGCGGGGGGAGGGGTGGGGAGGGGGGGAGTGTTACGGAGGTAGCCTGGGTTCCGTGGCTTTGTATTTTTTGTATTTTTTGTATTTTTTTATCTTCCGGGAGAAGCAATCGATGAGGTCCTGGGAACGCCCACAGCTTCCACTCTGCGGGAGCATCCAAGGTCAGAGGACAGGGGAGAGTGCAACAATCTGTTGGTAGGCAGGCGCATGCGTTTGCCTTCAGTCAGGACTATTGGTTGTAAGCGGCTCTTGCCCCGCGACAGATACCGTCGAAATCGGCACAGCAGGCATGTCGTGTGCAGGAAATTAGTAGCGAAATGCCAACTCCGGTATCTACGTCACGACAGGACTACTGTATTTTCCTTGTCGCGACCATGCAACGCATATACGTCTGGAGCTCTGTTTGGAACTATTCGACAGCTCGCTTCAATCAACAACGTGGGTTTAAAGCGGGATCGACGGCCAAAATATAGTAGCATATTCGCACAGCAGCAAGTTCCTTGTAGCTAGAGCTTCGGCGTTGACATAACATGGCTTGCAAGAAGCAGCACACAACTCAGTTGCAGCAGCCCCACGATTTGTTTGAGAATAGCAGTGGTTGCTGTGCCAAATACGCACGGAACTCTCACCGGGGAAATAAGTTCACGAAGCTCATCACCGTAGGCACACCTTCCCAACCGTACTTTTTTTTTGTGAATAGCAGTGGTTCATGTACCAAACACGCGCAAAAAACTTACCTTGAATAATAGTCCTCGAAGCTCATCACCGCAGGCGGGCCTTCCCAACCGAAGTAAACAGGGTCAGCTCCTGTGCCAGGGTTGAATGTGACGGTTTTCCCCTGGAAATGTCTCAGCGAGAACCACCGGAAGATCATGGTAGGGTGTGGCGGGTTGGCTGACGTTACTCTGTTCCCGCTGCAACTACTGTATTGGATCGGCGGCTGGTGAACTCACACAAAGCCAGAGGGAAGGAGAATTGTCCTGACATACTACGCGAGGTGCTGATGCCCAACACGAATCGCTCACGGTTGAACTTTCTTTAACAGCGCAGCCGGGGAACTAGAACATGACAACAACCCCGGCCGATCGGTTGTTCATCGACCCAACTAGAACCTGCATCATAGAGCTACAAGCGCTGTCTGCGCTTTACGCGATACACACATATGACAGGGCAATGCATCGATGTTTCTGTGCGAAGGGACAAGATAATTCTCCAACCACTAGTTGTCTTCGAACACACACGTACCGCGTCTCGTGCGGCCTCGTTGTAACGGTAGTAGTACATCCCCACTTCGCTGAGGTCGCCGTTTTCCTCCGTAAAGTTAGCCGAAGATGCCTCATCGTAAAAGATGCCGTCACAAACTCCGGGATAGAGCTTGCGCATACAACAATATCAAGCGTTTGAGGACACCAAGAGAACGGCTTACCCTATCAGCAATGGTGGAAGTAAGAGCATCATCGGGCATATACACTGATTTGCTAGTTTACCGAAGGGCAAGGAAATCTCAATGTTCACATGGGACCGATGACCACCTAGCAGTAAACTGATCTTGCGAGGAAAAAACGACGCCGACGCCGCAAGCACAAGCATGAGGCACCATACCTGCGTTTAGGTCAACGCCAGCGCGTGATCGACACCGATACACCAATTGTAGACTATATGTTTCGATCCCTACTCCCTTACAGTGCTACGATACATTGCAAGACCTGTTGTGGAACCGAACAGAGCATTCACTACGGGAAAGTAGCCAATGTTTTATCTGCTAAGATCGACATATCAGATCAGGCAGAACTTGCAGCTGCATCCCGCTGGCTGAAGAGTTGGAAATGAGGTTGTTGGGCCAAAACGAAGCTCAACAATCAACAAAAGCAGAAAGCGAAAGCAGCAGCCACGGGACCACCTTCTCTGTCGCTGAATTGCAAATGAAACATTCAGCGTCATAAACCATACATATACGAAAAATCAAGCACACGCTTGGGATTACGTATCTTCTGCAATGCTGGCAGTAATCTCACCGAATCGTACACTGCAATCTCAGCAATAACGTTATCCGCCGGCCTGGTAGTTTGGTTGCCGAAACCGGTAGCAATGTAACAGATTATCTGCCGTTGAAACAAACGTAGAGATATGGTTTTAGCAGCATATCAGAGGTTGAACGCCCGTCGTCTTGTTTTTCCAGTCACCAATCCAAGTGTCCGCGTCCACCATCGATGGACGATTTCGAGCTGTACGTGCCTTTTATAATATCGAATACTGTACACCTAGTCTGATGCAACGCCAATACTCTACAATGCAGATCAGAAGGCATATGTAGCGTCTAAAACAGCGTAAAACGGCGACCAGCCCGAGCCCTGGCCCCGCGTTTCCAGTTCCGCTCCAGTTGAAGTAATTATAGACCCGCTTTTGGGTGGGTGGGGGAGTTTTCCAAAGCGGCTGACCTCAACGCTACCTGCGGTGTGTTTCAGCCCTCCCCTCACCACTGCCTAAACGATACCGAGTGCACACACACGGCGTATCAATCGTGAAGACATGCCAAACCTACACCCCTCCCTCTCCATCCCCTCCTTCCCCTCGGCCATTCTCTATACCGTAGGTTTCGCAGTACCGTCGTCCGTCGTTCCATTGCCAATGTTCATGGTGTCGGTAAGGAATTGTTGGTATGCCACCGTGCTGCCGGCGTCCGCATACGGACCACTGAGCGGGTTCATTATGCCCGTGATCGGATATCCTCCGAGTGCGGCGTCTCGAATATCGAGCCACATTCCGGCTGGACAGACAAGCAAGAAACCAACCACAGCGTATTTAGTGTATGTCGAGAGTACGAGGAAACACGATATGACTGCGGTGGCGGGTGGGTGGGGTATGTGACTACGGTGGTCGGTGGTCGGTGAGTGGGATGTGTATTACAGTAGTGTCGGGAAATGATTAATTCCGCAGTTTCATTGCCCAAAGCAACCTAACGAACTCGTTCCCGTCGCACAACTTTGGAAAACAAGTGTTCAAACCACCAGCTAGCGTATGCAACCCCACGCTGTGCTCTGTTTTTCTAGGTTAAACGCGTAATTGTTGTATATATTTCGCAATGCGTTGCTTATTATCTTTTTATATGGCTTGGGAGGGAGAGCTGCTGGCTGACATTTCTATCGTATTATCCACCTCTGTTGTGTGCCCAAACGTTTTTGCCCACCCAAAAAACGCATCACCCTCTCGGCACTGTCTGGGTCCTACTGCACGTATTCCCGGACTACCGAGACATTGAAATGGTCCAATACTATCCCACTCCTCCTCCGTGCAAATAAATACCTCCATAAATAAAGAATACAATAAGTGTATCTACACCCGGTTCTATTATACCAAAACAACGGAGATTAACACCTACTTTGCATATATCCTCGCAAATGTCTCCATCCCCTCACTGTCGAAAGGGAAAAGGCGGGTGCGTAAGATAAATCGCGAACGCCTGGCTCAACAGCTGCTGACCACAGCTACTAGCAGCAGCACACACTGTCTGTTCGTGTGGGCTACCAGTCTGCGAGCAGCGTCCCGTGCTCAATCCACCTAGCATTTCCACTAACGCGACCAACCAAACACGGCGGTCATGCTGCTGCAGACAATGTCAATTATTCAACCACATAATCTGAACCAAAAGCGCCTTCGTACGTATTAATAGTAACTCTTTCTCACAACGAACACCATATCAATCGTGGTTCGGTTCCCGAAATCTAAGAATGTTTTCCTTTTCTGAGTCAATCACTCGTGAAAGAGGTGACACAGGTAGCAGTGTTCCAAAGGCACTATCTGTGGCCATGAAAAGTCAGACGTTTTTCGGTGTAGCCCCGCGTTGCGCGCCTTCCTTACCATGTTCGGTCTTGTCTGAACGGACCGTGTTGTGCTATCAAACCGCGAATGAGGATAGATGGACAGAAAAAAACATGAACAGATATACGACATGCCCAACGAACAGTTGCCGCGCTATAGGCCGCGTTCAAACCTCACATTCGGTGTTCGGAAACTCGTACAGTGGAATCAATATCTTGGTGTTTAGCGCCGAAACGAGGTTGCCGGACATAGCAACCAAAGCACCTCCTGCTGCAGTCGGTGGGTCATACGATGCACGCGGGGCAGGGGCGGGGGAGAGGGGTACGTTGACGGGAATAAACAATGTATTATCCCAAGTCGGAAGTACTACAGTACCTTGCTCAGGTGAAGCAGTAGAGGACGGGAACCACAGCAACGAAATACCATGTATGATACGCACGCTGTTTTGATCGCTGACATGTGCCACGAATGTACTCCACCTATGAATAGGGTGAGACTTCAAGAAAGTTCAGATTAAGTTGTCCGAATACATCGAATTACAGCTACTACTGATGTAGGCAAAGTCCGGCGGCTAGGGTTGTATTGATCGAAACAGTCGTCATACGACGCCCGATACATGGTTTGCCACAAAATCTAAATCCCTTTAGGATTTAGTTTCTGTCTCGGCTATTCCTCAGACGGCTACCTTTCTTGACCGCAGTTTATTGAAAACGGTGTATTGATCGTTTTTTTCTTACGGCCGCTGACCAAGCTCGGCTCAAGAAGGCGACGACAACGCGCTCTCGGCGGTGCCTGTACGTTTTTTTTTGTGATTTTTCTCCCGTAAGCTCACACAAGGAATCCCTGCCCGCGCCCGCAGAAGTGGACCCAGTATTATACTGGTGCAGTCGAGTGTATCGATTATTTGACTTGATCAAATAATATACAGTATACAGATGAACCGATTGCTTGCGTATCGTAAGAAACTAAGCCAATATATTGCTGTCCAGTAGTATACGATATATACGATACGGTAATAGTCGTATCGTAGGAAATGCCATCAATAGATCATGATAACGCGACGAAAAATCATAATTGGGCGTACTCCCGCCAGCAGCACTTCTCGAGAGAAGACCCGAAGGCATCGCTGGCAACCTCTCGCCCCCTAGAGCATGGATCAACATAAAATCTTAGACGCTGTCATCTACATTCATGTGGCCTTGTCCGGAGCCACGCGGGTCGGCCGTGAGTTGCTTGTATCTCCAGATCGAAAGTCAATCTTGAAACAATCATCAACGTCGAGATATGTTTCACTCGTTTTTCCAACAGCGCCGCTACGAGCTACCATACCAGAAGAGTGAAAGTAATGAAGATTTTTCAGTCAGTGTGAAATCTCCATCATAGCTGCATTAGGCTAAGCTGGCTACGGGCACCCCCACACTAGGTTTGCATCTTTTGTCGCGCCTATGGGCGAAACACAAGCAGTGCCCCCCTGCCACCGTCGAGGATAATTTTCTCTGTTTAGTCGAAACCCTCGAGAGGGATAGACCATTGACGTCTTCCGTGGGGGGTGTATGTATATGTTCTGCACCCCCATCGTCGGACAATCATATTGAAATTTGCACTAAATACAAATCTTTCTATAAATGGAGCAAACGACTTCGTACTCGTTCATCGTTAAGGCAAATTACTCCGTGGAGCTGCTGCTCTTCCCTGAGATGTAGCCCGAAGGATGGATTGTTGGCCGTTTCCCGGGAAAGCTTGAATGATGCGACGGTGGCAACTGTTGGAACCGAGGGAGCGTGGGAGCATGATGTTCGAAGTTGGCTATTCAACATTGACGGTTGCGTGTCGGTTCGGATTATTGGCATGCTCTTGGGTATTGGATTCTTGACTTTTGTGTTTGTACGTAGCGGTTATGATGCATCATGGAGTCACTTCTCCTGTCTCTACCCTGCTGGGAGACCAACTAATACATGGCCTAAACCATCTATGCATCGACTGCCCAGCAGTCTTGACTACTTTTCCCGGGGCTAACGAACACTTTAGAGTGCGTTGGTACCAACGTAGCCTCATGGGTGACGAAGTGGATGCTCTACGGGCCTAAGCTTAGGAGCAGGGCCTCGTTCTCGAAGGGATACAACGGGCAGCTGCAGACACTGAGGGGCGTCAAAAGTCGTTTCATGTTGAGCTGATTGGGATGATGGCTGCGCTATTGACCAGTCGAGAAAGCCGAGGCACAGTTAAAGTCAGGCAGGGGCAGTTACTACCTACCGCAGTTGCAGCAGGGAGCGTTGCTGCATCGCCATCGTCGGAACTCTCCGGCAGTGGCGGCAGGAGGCGGGAGCCAGGAAGGCAAACGTGTTCCCACGGAATCTAACCCCAGAGGGAGCCAGCTTGAAAGGAAAAGGTAAGACCGGGGTTTTAGTCCCTCACGTGAGCACTCTATTGCTCTGGATGGTCTGCGTGATCGGCATTTATTGGGAGCATTTATTGGGAGAACCAAAAATGACGATGGTGACGTTGGGACGACGACGATCGAAAGAACCCGACAAAGTCCCGTGGTGTAAGTACAACCATGGGCACCCCTGCCGTGCGTATCGGCGGCAGGGGGGACTTAGTCGCGCGGCATTTAGGTGTCGTGCGCACTCCACGACGGGAGTATGGTGGTGGAGGCAAGGAGCTGATGAAGTCCCATGGTGGAATAACAACCATGGGCATCCCTGCCGTGCGTAGCAGGCGGGGGTACATTAAGTCGTGCGGCATTTTTTTGTCGTGCGCACTTCACTTCCGTGGTTTGGTTGTGGAGGTCGTAGATGTGGGAGTATTCGCGAAGCGAGGGGAAACACGTTTGTACGAAGGGAGCAGATAAAATCCTATGGTGGTAGTCTAACCATGGGCACCCCCGCCGTGCGTAGCGGACGGGGGGATATTAAGTCGTGCGGCATTTATTTGCCGTGCGCACCTCACTTCAGGGAGTTAGTTGTGGAGAATGCAGATATGGGAGTAGTCACGAAGCGAGGGGAAAGATGTTTGCGCATTCCGCGAGAAGCCGCACGGCCACCGCCAGGTCGTGTACACCCGGCCGTCCGTGTGGAACGGTTGGGGACAATCACGCGGCATAGCCGTGTGCACTCTACTGCGGGGGGATAAGTGGTGGAGGTGGTAAACGTGATGGGATCGGGAGCTGTCTGCAGCAGTATCAAACACGAGGGGGAGCATGTCTACATGGCAGCTAGTCGCGCGGTGTTGCCGCGCGCACTCCAAGATAGCAGCAGCGACAGCAGCAGCGGGAGGTCGTGGAGGGAGCAGATGGGAGTATATCGTCGAACTTTGATTCCGGCTACTATCGCGGGACGAGGGGGAAGCGTCTGTCTCCTGTTTTATAGGTGTCGTAGGGAGGTTTATCCTTGCGATGGATACTAAACCTGTCGGTCGAAATACGTTAAAAATATGTTTTAATCGTATTGTCTTGAAGTGTATCGTTTGCGACGGGGGTGGATTTTCTGAACGACATGAAATTTAGTGTTCGTTCGGGGAAAGTCGTGGATAGTATGGAATGTGTCATTTGGGTTCATCCTAAATGGTAGCCCTTCCCCCCTGACAGATGAAAATGTCGAATTTTTGTGTTCAGATCAAACAGTCTAGTAAACCCAACGCGCTTCACAGCGCTCCCCCGACGGGATATAAGATTGGTATGGACTCGACCAGAAGGTGACTGGTTGGAAAAAAATTATTTACTACGGTAAGGGGGGGATGTGGGCAAATACGCCTTAAACGTGGGGTATACTTTTGTTGCTGTGATGCTGGTTAGATTAGTAAGGGAGGATACGAAGTATTATTTTTGCAGGGATATCTCTTGTTTGTAGCTGCATACCGTACGATACGATAACGGTTGCAGGGAAAGGAGGATACGCGTATTCATGAATGGTCGTTCTACCAACTGTACTGATTAGCTGAACTTGATGGATGGTTGCAGTCTTGTTCACTAGTGCAAGAGAGGTGGAGTGTTTTGAAGATTTGATTGATTCGAAAACAAGTCGTTTTGCATACGTTATGTAAACAAACGTGATGGTTTTTGCGGATGATCGAGTAGCTTCTATATTTTGAAGCTGGGAGGGCTTAAGTTGTTCATATTTGTCGTAGTGGCAGCACAGCAGCAGCAAAGAATCTTAGTTGGTTGATAGGAGAGCTGGTGAGCAGAGCCAAAAAGGGGGATTTTGTTAGGTATTGTGTTGTTCCACGAGCGTCTACTATTATTTCGGATATGTTTAACGCCAGGTAATATTGTACGCTTAAGTCACGCGACTTTGTGGTCAAGCGGGTAATGCTATACAACCTACACAGTAGTGTGTGTTGTGGCTGCGAATGCCGCCGACTTCATACATGTTCTCTTCGACCCTGTGAGCTGGAGATAGTATGAGTGGTTATGATAGTGTGCTCCGAGAGGTGTGTACTACTAGCACATGGCGAGGAGGTTGCCCCGAAGAATCAGTGCTTACCTGGTGGTAGTTTTTACAGTTTTGAGGCGCGACTACTGTAACTTCTTCTTCAGGGATTTCGCAGTAGTCCTTTATGGGATTGAGTAAGAGGTTTTCGCTCGTTGTGGGACGGGTTTCCTCTTGCCATCGTGATTGATTTAGGTCGTGGAGTTGTGTTCTATTCCTTGGGTCGTCACTGTCATGTGAAGAGCCGGGAGGGTGTTCGTATTTGGCTATTCAACATTGACGGTTACGTGTCGAATCGGGTTATTGGCATATTCTTGGGTATTGGACTCTTGACTTCTGTGTTTGTACGTAGCGATTGTGATGCATCATGGGGTCACTTCTCCTGTCTCTACCCTGCTGGGAGACCAACTAAAACATGGCCTAAAACATCTATGCATCGACTGCCCAGCAGTCTTAACTACTTTGCCCGGGGCAAACGAACACTCTAGAGTTCGTTGGCACCAACGTAGCCTCATGGGTGATGAAATGGATGCTCTACGGGCCAACTTGTTGGAGCAGGGCCCCGTTCTCGAAGGGCAGCCGCAGACGCTGAGGAGCGTCAAAAGTCATTTCAAGCTGAGCTGCTTGGGGTGATGGCTGCGCTATTGAGCACCAGTCGAGAAAGCCGGGCGCAGTTGAAGTCAGGTGGGGGCAGTTGCTACCTACCGTAGTTGCAGCAAGGAGGGATGCTGCATCGCCATCGTCGGAACTCTCCGACAGTGGCCGCAGGAGCCGGGAGCCAGGAGGGCAAACGTGTTCCCGCGGAAGCAAACCCCAGAGGGGGCCAGCTTGAAAGGAGAAGGTAAGACCGGTGTTTTAGTCCCTCACGTGAGCACTCTATTGCTCCGGATGGTCTGCGTGATCGGAATTTATTGGGAGAACCTACAATGGCGATGGTGACGTTGGGATGACGACGTTCGAAAGAAGCCGACAAAGTCCCATGGCAGAAGTACAACCATGGGCACCCCCGCCGTGCATATATATCGGCAGGGGGGACTTAGTCGCGCGGCATTTGGGTGTCGTGCGCACTCCACTACGGGGGAGTATTGTGGTGGAGGCAAGGAGCTGATGAAGTCCCATGGTGGAAGTACAACCATGGGCACCCTAGCCGTGCGTAGCGGACGGGGGGACATTAAGTCGTGCGGCATCTATTAACTTGCGACGCGTGCTACAGTAGAGGTAGCATTTTTGCCAAAAATATTTTGTGAATGACGGGACTCCTTAACCCAAAACCGTCGGAATATCATTCTTGTTTTACAATGTGAATATGTTTTATACCTAGGCTATGGGTTTGGTCATCGGGTTGCACTTTTAGTTTACTCAAAACAAGCTTTTGGGTGAGGCATAGAGCTCCTCAAGTGAGGAGCCCCAGAAAACGATGGGTGCACCTTTACCGTAGCATGTGTCTTGCCGTGCGCACTTCACTTGAGGGGGTTGGTTGTGGAGGTCGCAGACGTGGGAGTATTCGCGAAGCGAGGGGAAACACGTTTGCACGAAGGGAGCAGATAAAGTCCTATGCTGGAAGTATAACCATGGGCACCCCCGCTGTGCGTAGCCTTTTTCACCAAATGCTGGATCACTTGAACAATGACCAAACGAAATAGCCCCGTTTTCTATACTGCATACCATATGTTTGTAGAATAAAGTGAAGAAGGCACCTCCTCCCCTATTTTTTTTTTTCGCAAAACGCTGGATCACTTGAACAATGACCAAACGAGTGCGTAGTGGACGGGGGACATTAAGTCGTGCGGCATTTATTTGCCGTGCGCACTTCACCTCAGGGAGCTGGTTGTGGGGGAGGCAAAATGGAAGTATTCGCGAACCGAGGGCAAACATGATTTCACATTTTGCTAGAAGACGCACAGCCGCCGCCAAGGCCGTGTGCACCCGACCGTCCGTGTGGAACGGGCTGGGGAAAGTCGCGCGGCACAGCCGAGTGCACTCTACTGCGGGAGGATAAGCGGTGGAGGTGGTGGACGTGGGGGGGATCGTGAGCTGTCTGCAGCAGTATCAAGTACGAGGAGAAACACGTCTGCATAAGGCAAGTCGCGCGGCGTTGCCGCGCGCATTCCACGGTAGTAGCAGCAACAGCAGCAGCGGGAGGTTGTGGAGGGAGCAGATGGGAGTATATCACCGGCTGGAACTTTGATTCCGGCCACTATCGCGGGACGAGGGGGAAGCGTCTGTCTCCTGTTTGGTGGGTGTTGTATGGATTTTTATCCTTGCAATGGATACTAAACCTGTAGGTCGAAATGCGTAGAAGAATATGTCCTAATCGTATTGTCTTGAAGTGTATGGTTTGCGACGGGGGTGGATTATCTGCATAATATTAGGAAAAATATGTCCTGGTCGTACTGTCTTGAAGTGTATCGTTTGCGACGGGGGTGGATAATCTGAATAATATTAAAATTTTGTGTTCGTTCCGGGAAAGTCGTGGATGGTATGAAATGTATCATTTGGGTTCATCCTAAATGGTAGCTCTTCTCCTCTGATAGATGAAAATATCGAATTTTTGTGTTGAGATCAAACAGCCCAGTAAACCTAACGCGCTTTACAGCGCTCCCCTGACGAGATATAAGATTGGTATGGACAAGACCAGAAGGTGACTGGTCGGACCAAAAAATATTTATTATGATAAGGGGGGGATGTGGGCAAATACGCCTTAAATGCGGGGCATACTTTTGTTGATGTGATGCTGGTTACAGGAGTAAGAGAGATGGTTTTTGCAGGTATATCTCTTGTTTGTAGCTGCATAGCGTACGTACGATAACGATTGCAGACAGGGGAGGATATGCATATTCATGAATGGTTGTTCTACCACCTGTACTGTTTTTCTGGACCTGATGGATGGTTGGAGTCTTGTTCACGAGTGCAAGAGAGTATTTTGAAGATTTGATCGATTCGAAAACAAGTTGTTTTGCGTACATCATGTGAACAAACGTGATGGTTTTTGCGGATGATCGAATAGCTTCTATATTTTTGAAGTTGGGAGGGGTTAAGTTGTTCGTGTTTGTCGTAGTGGCAGCACGGCAGCAGCAAATCATTTTATTTGGTTGATAGGAGAGCTGGCGAGCAAAGCCAAAAAGGGGGATTTTTTTAGGTTTTTGTTGTACCACGAGCGTCTACTATTATTATTTCGGAAATGTTCGGCCCCTGGGAAAATTATGTGCTTTAGTCACGCGACTTTGTGGTCAAGCGGGTAGTGCTATACAACCTACACAGCAGTAATGTGTGTCGTGGTTTCGATGCCGCCGACTTCATACGTATTCTCTTCGAGCCTGTGAGCTGGAGATAGTATGAATGGCTCTGATAGTGTGCGCCGAGAGGCATGTACTACAAGCACATGGTGAGAGGGGTGCCCCGAGGAATCATTGCTTACGAGTTTTTACCGTTTTGAGGCGCGGCTACTGTAATTTCTTCTTCAGGGATTTTGCAATAGTCTTATATGGGATTGAGTAAGAGGTGTTCGCTCGGTGTGGGACGGGTTTCCTCTTGCCATCGTGGTTGATTTAGGTCATGCATTTGTGGTCTATTTCCTAGGGTCGTCACTGCCATGTGAAGAGCCGGGAGGGTGTTCGTACTTGGCCGTTAAACATTGACGGTTACGTATCAGTTCGGGTTACCGGCATATTCTTGGGTATTGGACTCTTGACTTCTGTGTTTGTACGTAGCGATTATGATGCATCATGAAGGTACTTCTCCTGTCTCTACCCTGCTGGGAGACCAACTAATACATGGCCCAAAACATCTATGCATCGACTGCCCGGCAGTCTTAACTACTTTGCCCGGGGCTAACGAACAGCGTCGTTGTCGCGTGGCGGGACCGCACTACATCGTGATGGCGTCGCATTAAAGTTTGGAAATTTATACGAGCCGTAGTTCTCGCTATAACATACTGCACATAAGACAAAAGGTATTCGATCTCGCGCCCTGGTTGCCTCGGGAGGCAGCTCGGTGTACGGCCCCGTTTCCCTGCCTGTTCGGCGTGCGCGGGTGGGCACGAAGGAGTTGAGGGGCAGAGGGAGGGGCTCGTCGCTTCTCAAGTCGCACGGACGACCTGTCCTCAGACACCCCCCTCACAGACTAGAATGTTTGCGCGAAAATCTACTTCGCACGCCCGCATGCCCCTTCCAGCGTACACAAACGGCCACAAGCCGTCCTTGTGGTGGGGCTACACGAAGCTTCCGACCTCCCCTCATGCTATAACCGACGACCGCAGTGTGGCTCGCGCTGTCCCTGGGAATCAATACTGTCGGACGTCGGGCATGATGAGAACTGCTCTCGCCCGGCGATCGGCTAGGTGCTGCGCGATGTGTCCGACCATTGCCGTATGCGGAAAACGGTTCCCAAACGCGTCTGCCCCCCCGCCTGGGATTAGTGACACGTTTTGCGTAAACACATCTACCCTCACCGAGGCGGCGCAGTGATACCTATAATTAAACGATAACTGCTGGCACGCGTGCTGTGAGCCCGGCGGGGCCATCTGTGCGTTATCGGTAGTCGTCCTAAGGTCTATGTCACAACCGCCAAAGAACAGCCAAAATCGCCGGAACAACACATGCTACGATGCGGATAGCACCTATTTTTTCTGATGGTTATTACTTGAGGAGCTCTATACCTGGCCCCCAAAAATGGCTTTTATAAAAAATGAAAGTGCAGCTCGACAAAAACTCCCTTGGCCTAGGTATATAACTAGTAATATTGCACAATACAAATGGTGTGCCAACGCATTTGGGTAGTTTGTTAATTGAGGATCCCCATCAGCCTGGAGTCGTTTGGCCAGAAACGTGCTAGAAACACCCTTATGGTAACACGCGTCGAATGCCGACGCCGTCATTCGGACAATCGAATCCCTCGAAGGCTGTGCGATCGCGTCTGCGGTGACGTTTTCGGCTTTCGGTATCCACTTCAGCGACATCCAAAACCCGTGGGATACCTGCATGTCAAAAGGTTTAACCAACAAAGGGTAGGGTATCTTTCGCTCGCCCTTCCTGGAACGCATGCACCCCTGATTTGTTGTCGACGTCCACCAGAACCTGCGCTCGCTCCAATGTGCCTGCATACGTGTGGCAGTACCGGTCGAGTACCTCGTGTAGCGCGAAACATTTATTTGGCGTTAATATGTCGGTGTAATCAATCCGGGGAAAAATCACCGCCCGCCGCATGCTTCCCTCCTAGCATTGCTACCACGCCTCCCCGCGCGATCAACGACGCATCCGTAGCACCCACTGTATTGTCCACGGCGCAGTGCCGCGCTTTATATTATGGGACTTGGTGCAGTGTCACGGACATCCGGTGCCATCAATTGAACTCGGCGCACAGGTCCTCGTTGCTGTGGAGAGGCACTATCGCGTTGGCTGCCCTCCCCTTGACCGTTTTTGCGATCATCGCAAACATGTTGTGCATCGATATTGACGCCGGTCTGATCGCCACGGACATATTGATGCATTTCCCTGCTATCCTCTCGAGCGTGGACCTCGGCACGCTGCCTTGCCGCAGCGCGTCCCCAATCAATTGATGCAGTTCGGCGAGTTTATGGTCTGATACGCGAAACGCCACTGGGGTCCGTTGCAGAGAAGTCCACCGTCGGGCCACCGACTGTGCTTCAGGTGTCAACAGCCTGGCCAGTTCACTGCGGAAAGCACTGCAGCCCCTCGCGCTCATGCACATATCGCGATCCGTCCCCCGCCTGATAATGTGTATGGTTTGCCAGCATCCTCGTTTGACGGCGGTACTGGCTACGCTGCCCCGGCATACTCCCCTTGCACGTACTACGACGAGGGCTGACACGCCGGAGCGCTCTGCAGGCGTGGTGGCTATGCCCCCGCTGGCTTTTCTCCGCCGTACGACTCTCCCTCGGACGGTTCTCCTGGTGTGACGGAACAGACTTACAGCAGAGCAGCATTGTGTCAAACCACGATCCCCATCTTCTCACTGCGCAGAATGCACACCCAAGCAATAATGACTGTGATGCCGTGTATGGTCATGACGTTTCTCGGGTTGGTGGTAGAGACGAGTGGGTTGCTGACTCCGGCGCTACGTATCGTGTCACCAGTGACCCCACTGGGATGGTAGGGTGTAGCCCCCCTCTCCGTTGGGAAAGAGAGGTTTGTAGTAGGCGGAATGAAGTCGTTCCTTCGGGAAGTTACCTTTTCTGATGAACTGTGACGCAAACGACACACACGTGAGGCTGTTGAAAGTGGCGTATGCACCAGGACTGCGCGCCAACCTGTCGTCACTTTGCGCTGCGATGCCAAAATGCCTTGTGGCTATGGATGCAGAGGGGGTCCACATGCTGGGGGGCGGTGTGTCGTTTGTGTTTGGGGAGTCTGGTTCATACGTGGAGACCACTAGAAAGGTTGACACTCCCATCACTATGCTGTGTTGGTCCCGTGGAAAAAGCGGCGGATGGATATTAACGATCCACATGTTACCCTTGCCCATTGCCATCCTGAAACACAGCGTGAATGGCCCGTGAACAAGGGGTGAAGGTGTTTGAAGAGTTGTGTCCGTGCGCTGGGAGCTCTCAAGCGAAAGGGGGGAGGATGGCCGTTCCGTAGACGACCGGCTGCGGCTCGACCAGGTCCCTAGAGAGCCCGTTCGTAGACCGGCCGGGGACGCGGCTCCCATCGTCTGATGGGTTTCATTACTTCATGGTGATTGTCGACGACTTCTCGAGGTTCGGATGGACTTATGTCTTCAAGCAGAAATCTGACGGGCTTGCATTCGTTAATTTTCTGGCAGATATCGGTACACAGTGAACCCCGTCCATCGAGGAGTGTCTGCGCTGGGACAACTGGGCTGCATTCACAAAACAGGAGTTCGTGGCGCTGCGAAATCGTCGCCGCATTCGCTGCGAGCACACGCCCGTCGACTCTCCGTAACACGAAGGCATGGTCGAGTGCCTTGTAGCTATAGTGCTGGAGCCCGCGATTGTGACCTGCCTGGAGGACCCTCATCAGTTCGGCGTCGTACCTCTGCCACCGACAAGGCCTCTTAGGGCGGACGCTTGTACACACGCGAGTGATGTCGTCAACATATCAGCGTGGGTAAGGGACAAGCCTGGCATGCTATCGCCCTTCCAGAAATTCTACGATAGAGCGCCGTTCCCGTGACTAGACCCATTGCCGAAGCATCATTTCTACCATGCGCGGCGGACGCTGACTTCCGAGCTGACGTTCATAATGCGAGGCGGACGCTGACGTCCGAGCAGAAGGCGCAAACGTGCCTCTTCCTGAGCAGCGACGGCAACCACCCGTGAGATTATTGCGACGCTCTCCTCGTGTCCGTCCGCCAGTGGTACACCCGGGACGTCACCTGAGATCACTCGAGGGAGGTGTTCGTTGGGATATTTCCGGCGGCATGAGGCGGGGGTTCCCCACCACTGCCGCCACCACTTTCACCCCCGTCGCCGGGGGCGTCTGAACCCCCGGGGGGGCCGGAGGTACGGTATGCACCACCACCACCGCCGACGGCCGTCATTGTCGTAACTTCCATCGCCGCAGCCGTCACCTCCCTCACCGCCGTCGTCGCCGCCGACACCGCTGCCACCGCCACCACCGCCACCACCACCATTTCCGCCGCCACCCCTTCCACCGCCACCACCGCTGCCACCGTTGTCGTCACCATCGCCGCAGCAGGCAGCAGCAGCCGACGCCGCCGTTCGTCAAGGCAGCATACTTCGCAGCGGGCCACTCCGGAGCTGGGGAATTTGAACCCGTGACCGGAGGCAGGAAAGCTTCGGCGGGGATGCACGAGGGGCGAGACCGTGCGCTATCACGGAGGTATGGGGCATGAGCTGGTGCCAGACGACGAGATATCTGCAGCAGCGGGGGCGTACGAGGGGTGACACCGCGCGCAATCAGGGGGGAATGGAACATGGGTTGCTGGATTACTGTCTTTCATGGCGGTGCGGGAGGGTATCGGCCACGTAACGTTCTACCAAATCTCACCGCACGAAAACAAACCCCTGCCTATACACCCGGCGAGCGAGCTTTCGACGCCGAAGTCGTACGCTGGAGCGTGCGCCGACGAGTACTCAGGTATTTGGCGACAGGCAATGGGGCACGACTTCGATGGACTGGCGAGCGTGTCGATTTTCGGGGCGACGTAGCAACCAAACGGTGTACATCTAGAAGGGAACGAGCATGGTGACGTGACCCGGGCAAAAGCGGGGCTGGTGACGGGGGACTTCAAGCAGTTTGATGGTATTGATTTCTTTGAGACGTCTGCTTCGACACCTGTGGTGTCATGTTTTCGTTTGGTGGGTGCCATTTAGTGTGCGAGTTGCGTGTGGAATTGTGTCATGTCGACGCCCAGCAGGCCTTTGTTCAGTCGAGTATGTAGGAAGAGGGTTTTGTGTGGTAGCCTCAGCGTTGTGGAGGGATATCTGGCAAGATAGTACGCTTGAACCGCAGTCTCTATGGCCTGAAGCAAGCGTCGAGATCGTGGCACAACCACTTGGTACCGCATCTGAAGAGGCTTGGTTTTGAGCCGCGTCTCGTCGATGCGTATGTCGTACTTTTGATCGAGTCTCGGCGTGTCTCCACAGTATCGGTAATACATGTGGACGATATATTTACAGCGAGCCGGAAGGCTATTGCATGTGCGTTCAGTTCTGCGAAGACCTGAACCGCCTTGTGCCGATCAACAATCTAGGCGAATTGAGGTGGTATGCTGGCTGTCGTTTTTCTAGGGTGTTGGGTACTGGTACTTCGACCATCTCACAGCGAAATTTCGCTCAAATCACAGCTGCGAAGGTCGGCGTTAGTTCGGACAGGGGTACTCCGCTCTCGACCCGGATGATGCTCGATGAGTTCGATGCGAATGAACTCGTGGGCGACTGACCGTTTTGCGAACAGTGCTTGACGTAGCTTGCCAACGCGGTGAGCGGTTGTTACATACGCGAACACACCGAGGGAGGTACACTGGGGGACTGCTGCTGATAATTCGGAGTATGGTTTAAGAAGTAGCACTCCCTGCTGGGGGGGGGGGGGGGGGGGGGGGGGGGGGGGGGGGGGGGGGGGGGGGGGGGGGGGGG
>JAYJMJ010034041.1:0-21603 GCA_036873875.1 Laminaria ephemera | reverse complement strand
TACCTTCCTCCTGTGTGACCCCGGCTGGTGCGTCAAACATCTGACTGGCGCACATAATAAATGGGATGAAAAACACAAAAATCAACACTGTTCAGCTATTTCAGTACTCCATGTACTCGCGAGTACTCAAATGAGTTTCAGTTTTAGGTACTCCAGGTACTCGCAGGTACTCAGTCCTTTTCAGCTTCAATTTGCCTTCCGGACCTGCGCATGGCTCGTAGAGTCGGGTCCGCAACACGGGGGTGTCGAAGCGGTGCGATACTCGCCTCGAGCAGTACCCACGCGCCCAGGGCGGCCCGCTCGTCTGTACCGTACAACTCTAGCGGCAACTTCACGCTACGCGTGCTCTCGTCACGCTCAAGCACCACACGCTAGTCCTGCTTTCTGCTGCGGGCGCACCCGAGCGCTCCCGGTCAACGCCCCGACTGAATTCTTGATGTGCTGGCGTTCCTCTGCCTCCGTGAGGACACCGCAAGAAGAATATTTCAGTTCGGTCATGACATCGATCTCCAAATGAAACAGCACAAATCTTGCTATTTTGGCGAGTAAAAATTTCCAAGACTTGCCAAAAAGTTGCTAAAACCTTCTATCGGGAAACACTGCATACTATGGTTGGCAAATTTTCGCATCGTAACCCCTCAGATTTTATTCAAAGCCTTCACGGCAGCAGCAGCAGCAGAGCAGCAGGTAGGCGACGGCGCGCCGACGCTCTCCATGGAGTCCATGCTGGCGCAGAAAGGACTCCAGACACAGTCCATGTACCTCAGAAGTCGGCACTCCCTCCAGCCCGGCCAAAACGCCGGGGGAAAATCTGGGGCGGCTGCTGTTTGTGTTTGTTTCTGGACTACTACGTACTGTAGCTCAAAACGACACCAATGTTGCATCCACACGGGGCTCACGGCCAGTGTCGCACGCCCTATCATCGCTGCTGTCAAAGCCACCACCGTGTATCCTCCGTATCTCCCTCTATTACTAAAGTTAGATCGAGTCTAGCGTGGGGCTATGGGCCATGACAATATGGAAGAGGATTGGGGGGTAACATGAGGAAAAACTCGACCTTTTGGCCGGTCGTCCATCCTGGACAAGGGGAGTTGCATACAGGCGTTCACACTCTTCGGGGACGCATTCATTGTCATGAAAACACTCTCAAGAAGGGCATTTTGAGGCACCTCGACAAGACCCTAGCGGAGAGACCACACGCCCTAGCTATAGCAATCCTGAGAGACAACATCAGAGAGGAGGGTCTAGGCGAAAAATCAACCGAAAAGGACGTGGGTCAAGCTCAAAACGTGACAACTTGACATTTCTGGTTCGATTGTTTCCCCGAGTTCGTGCGATATGCTACTTTTGGACGACGCCGTGAGACCTCGCCGAGTGTGGGTACGCCTGATTGAGCTGCACCGTGTAGCCGGTCATATCACACAGAGCACGTAGGAAGGGACCGTTTGGGAATCGCCGCCGCGTGGGCGGAGCAATCTCCTGCGATGATAAAAAAGTGTCATTTTTTTAGTCGAGAGAGCGACTCAAGTATATGAAATTCGCAGCAAATACACGTGGAAATGTTGCTGGACTGCGTTTTTGAGCGCCAAACCAAAGAGTAAAAAAGAACAACCGCCACTACCACAGCAAAAAACATGTGGGATTGAAGCAAATTTCGTATACTCGAGTCGCTGTCGACCATAAAAATGACAATCGAGAGAGCGACTCAAGTATATGAAATTCGCAGCAGATACACGTGGAAATGTTGCTGGACTGCATTTTTGAGCGCCAAACCAAAGAGTAAAAAAGAACAACCGCCACTACCACAGCAAAAAACATGTGGGATTGAAACAAATTTCGTATACTCGAGTCGCTGTCGACCATAAAAATGACAATTTTTTATCATCGCAGGAGATTGCTCTGCACACGCGGCGGCGATTCCCAAACGGTCTCTCCCTACGTGCTCTGTGTGATAAGACCCGGTTACACGATGCAGCTCAATCAGGCACACCCACATTCGGCAAGGTCTCACGGCGTGGTCCAAAAGTAGCATATCGCACGAAATCGGGAAAAAAATCAAACCAGGAATGCCAAATTGTCACTTTTTGAGCTTGCCTCACGTCCTTCTCGGTTGATTTTTCGCCTATTACGGAGGGCCATAGTAATCAGGACCCACGATACACACAAAAACAAACCTATATATTCCACTGTTTTTACTAACAATTTTTGGTCCTGATTACCAGGCCCTCCGCAATAGACCCTCCTCTCTGATGTTGTCTCTCAGGATTGCTATAGCTAGGGCGTGTGGTCTCTCCGCTAGGGTCTTGTCGGGGTGCCTCAAAATGCCCTTCTTGAGAGTGTTTGTGGGCAATAAATGCGTCCCTGAAGAGTGTGAACGCCTGTATGCAACTCCCCTTGTCCGGGATGGACGATCGCTCAAAAAAAACATTTTGAAGTACATGTTACCCCCCAATCCTCTTCCATATTGTCATGGCCCATAGGGAAGGACTTAACGTGCACCCCCTGATCAGCACGTGTGCTATGGAGAGGGCCCCATCGACTGATCAAGCACCTGGCATCCTAGGCTGAGGTACTAGTGAGCAGTACTGGTTTTCTGTTGGTGGTGAGTGGTACACACCTGCAGGAGTAAGCTCTGTGATGGTGCGATGACGCAATGATGTGATAATAGTGTGTTTACTACTGTCTGTCGTGCTCAGGATTGCGGAGTCGACGACAGCAGTGGTATATAAAACTAAAACAAAATCTGTGTTGGCGGCATCAGTGGCATTGGCTAAGGCTGATCATTAGGCTCAGTTTCCCCAAGTGGACGACAGCGAGCGTCGTGATGCGTAGATACATACATGCATGTCTAAGTACACAACAAGTGCTTTTCCTTTCGGCAATTTGTACTGCGTTCAACGCCGCCCACGGCCACTGCCGACTTTGTAATGTGGTGCGCCTATTGCTTTGGTTGTCGCTACTCTTCATAGAACAGGAAAATCCCTGCTGTAGAACCTGCTACAGTACCTCGTTGTCTCTATCCATATCATACCTGTAATGCCTGGCATCATTTTTGGGGTAAATTCGGCCTTTTGGCAACATCGATGGAGAGGTTCCGGTAGAACATAACGATGAAAATAATTATAGGGACCGTTGGTGTATTACCATGGGTACCAAACGGTCCTCATACCTCCGTCAAAAGTTGTACACACCAAGGGAATTATTTTCAATTATTTCTAGGGTCACATTTAGCCACTCACACTCCACCACTACTGACAGTTTTAGTAGTATCGTTTAGCAGTTGTATGAGGCTGTATATTTTGCTACCACGAGACCTTAGACCCTGTACCTAACAATTGGCCATGCCTGGTAATGTGCCGCACCCATACTTGCTGCTGCGCTGTTCGAGTACGCGTACGAGTACAGGTATTGCTCTGACGTTAAAACATCAGTAGGACAATCTAATATACGACTCGTAGCATCAAGGCATACTGAGGTTATATATGTCTTCAGTTGACGACTGTTCTTATCACACAGTGATGAGACGTACGAGTACTTAAAGATTACCCGCGGTATTTCAGAGTATACTACAGCGTGCCAAAATTACTGCGTTTGTCCCGATACGTCACAGCTTTACATTCCTGGTATTACTTTGCTGTTCTCGTACTGCTGTCGTGCACTGCTGTACCGACAAATCTCTGTGGACCAGGTATGATATGATATAACGATGCGTTTCGACAATGTGCAATACGCGAAGTATGAATCTATCTTATGCACGCACCAAGCGGAATAAAGTTTAAACCCACTGCATGTGATGCATCTGTTTAAGACTGCTTCAGACTACGACCTTGATCATTCTGGCTGCCACAGACAAACACACTGCGACTTGCATTCAAGACGTCCAAAGCAGACCGGTCTGATATTTAGGCGCACACACGGTGATATAATACTTCTTTTGTCGGCGAACGCATATGGCTCAACCCATCTCTCGCATATCACATATGCGCCATGCAGGTGCACGCTTACCCTGCGATATTCGAAAGGCCATTGCAAGGGAATAAGGCAGTGATGAAGCCATCAGGAGATGCCGCTAACCTGTTGCCGACAACTGTTGTTCTTGCTCCCTTTATCCCCAGCAAAGAAAAATAGTAAGAACATCAATGGTGCGCAATCGTAGTGCATGCGGCGCCCTTGACCCATTTTTCTCAGACAAAGGTTTTGGTAAATATGTTGCCTCTGTTTTCGCTGCCTAATGGAGGCCACAAGAGCGAGGAGCCATGTATCTCAACCGTAACCAGACTTACACGGTGCTTAGTTCGCTCAACGTGACAGTTGCTTTATGTCGGTGCATAACGCCCAACCGAGAAGTACCAAAAGCCACGCGCGTGATTAGGGCTTCTGAACGTCAGAATGACTGGGACCTCAACGTGACTACCCAACCATATACTTGATCTCCAGCGGGTTTGCCACTGACAACCAGCTATGGACTCCGGAGGTAATTGTTCTTCTCGAGGTTGGCGTACCTGACGCATCTTGTCGCGACCACAGTCAGTATATAAGGAGTTTTCTGTTCAGCGAGATAGAGAACTCAACGTCCATGTAAGAGTTTTCTTTTGATCGACACAGATAACTCAACGTCCACGTATGTTTTTCCTTGTCTGCGAAGAGCGATGGCGTGCCGAGGCAATGCGCGCCGCTCGAACACGCTTGTCGTTCAAATCATAAGTGGTACCGTAGAAGCAGCACTTTTGGCCGAAAAGCTGTTGGAGTAACCATTTCCTCAGCTCAGGAAACAAGTCAATATTTTTGTAAGCTCATTTTTGTTCCCGAACATAGAAGTTGTAC
The DNA here is from genome assembly GCA_036873875.1 of Laminaria ephemera. Taxonomy (NCBI): domain Eukaryota; class Phaeophyceae; order Laminariales; family Laminariaceae; genus Laminaria; species Laminaria ephemera. The sequence goes on along the minus strand of JAYJMJ010034041.1, from coordinate 16,779 downwards.
ACCTAGCCCATTTGATTGAAGCTCTTCAGATAAGGAAGGCCAAACATAATTGGTTGGCTTTGCGCCGTACCTGCCCGCACTGGGTCGTCGAAAGACCATTGCGTCGGCGAGGTTCCGCATTAGAGCCGCTTCCTGACACAACATCACTGCGGCCGCAGTGTGCATGCGAATGGGTTCGCGAGGAAAAAACGCTGTTTAGCGAGGACGACATCTTTGTATTTTTGCAATGGGCGCTGGTATGCACAGCTTTATGCGCCAGGAATATTGTGTGTTTGTTAGGTTGCAAGACGTGCTATAAGCTCACAGGTGGCCGGAGCCCCCCCATTCTCCAATGTGCGCGCAAAAATATCCTTGTGAAGGCGTTGTGCAATGTAGGAAACCCACAAGGTGCCTATAACCTCCAAAATGTGTAGGTTGTAAGCACCTTGTGGGCTTCTACGTTGCCCAACGCCTCCACAATGATATTTTTGCGCGCACATCGGAGAATGGGGGTTTTCCGGCCACCTGTGCTTTCTATGCTTTAACACATTATCAAATCTTGGGTGAACTGCATCATTACGCTCTTTGATATGCCTATGGTTCACGCCATCCTGTTGTACCGATGCCAAGTTCACCGTGGTCCGGAACAAACGTCTTTCACCCGACTCAATGCAAACCGTGTCTGGCGACATCCACATGTCTGTATCTTCCGGCTGTAGCATGTTGTGTATATAATTCGACCCTGGGAAGGTATTTCCAAAGTCTCGACCTGCCCCACCCAGGCAACACCGCACCAGTGCCTTGTGCGGGACATGTCGGTAACATCCGACTTGGCCCAGGCGCCGGACCTAATGTTGCAACAAATAGAAGAATATATCTTCTCGTGTTCAGCTGTCGTTATATTTCTCTACCAAATTAGGAGCCGTAAAGCGTCGGTGGAGGAAGTTACCCACGAGCGGGTCCCAGCGAAACAATTATTAGAAAAAGAGTCGTACCGTATTCGTCTCAGAAGGAATGGGCGTCAACCATGTACAGTTCTCCGCTATTCTGACGTTTTTCCCAAGGTCAAGATTTGTTGCTGCCTACCTGGCATGTATCAGTTACCGGTAAACCGCATGCGCCTTCGCTCAACCTGTCGTACTGCACCCGGAAGCGAATCTGGGACAACGTGGAGACATGCCTAACAACAGAAAACGGCATACGACTAGAGGGTAGATCCGTCACGAATTATATTTTTGCACGCGCATACAAGTCTACGAGAGAGTGCACACGTCTAATCGGATTGGCACCTATCCCGAACATTTGTCGAATCTATGACAAGACGCGCGTCCGTGTGTACAGTATACGTGCTACCGCATTAGTATGACGAGGGACATCGGGTTCTTCGAGGCGAACATTGTGCGTTTCGATGCAGTTATTATTTAATTGCCGTTTTAAAACAGCGGTAAGGGTATTGTCAACCCTCCTGTTTTCCCGCGTTTGTTTAGAGCTAGTACAGCATTAAACATTAAACACTTCCCGAAATATACATGGTTTTCCCTTCCAGAAAGTCGAGTATGCCGTGTGAAGTTGGCGATATTTGTATTTCACACGACCCTGACTTTGTGGCCAAAACTTGTTCTACGGGTGTCAGGTGTGATATGCCTTGTGAAGTTGGCAATATTTGTATTTCACACGACCCTGACTTTGTGGCCTAAACCGGCTTTACGGGTGTCAGGTGTGCATAAGACGGCCAATCAACTCCTACACAAGGGTTACAAGTCGCGTTTGGGTGTCCGAGACCTTTCGCCGCCAGACCCATTGACGAGAATGCGTCTTTGGGTTATCCAAGACTGCAAAATAATTGCGGCCTTCAATGCCCTGGGCTGGAAGACGGCGATATACTGCAAGAGACACGCTTTGGACGACATGGTGAACGTCGGCGCCAAGCGTTGCTCACATGACTCCTGCACTAGGCATCCTAGCTTTAACTTCGAAGGGAGCAAGACCGCATTGTACTGCAAGGAACATGCTCAAGACGGCATGGTGAACTTCCGCACAAAACGTTGCTCACATGGCTCCTGCACGACGCGTCCTAGCTTTAACGTCGAGTAGAACAAGACGGCGATATACTGCAAGAACCACGCTGAGGACGGCATGGTGGACGTCTGCACTAAACGTTGCTCACACGACTCCTGCGAGAAAAACGCTTTTTTTACTGTCCGGGGAATTAAGAAGGCGTTGTACTGCAAACAACATGCCGACGACGGAATCATTGACGTCCGCAACAGGCGTTGTTCACGCGACTCCTGCCTGAAACGTCGGATATACAATGTAGTTGACAGCAAGAAGGCGACGTTCTGCAAGCAACAGTCCCAGGTCGGCATGGTAGACGTCCGCAACAAGCATTGCGCACGTGACAACTGCATGAGGCACCCATCGGTTTACGTGGGGGACAATAACAGGCCGGTTTACTGCAAAGAGCACGCTGACAACGGGATGGCCGACGTCCGCAGAAGGCGTTGTTCACACGGCTCTTGCACGAGACAACAACGATGTAATATTCAAGGCAGCAAGACGCCATTGTACTGCAAGCTACACGCCAACGAAGCCGTGGTTAACGTGCGGTTCAAGCGTTGCTTCCATGACGCTTGCACGACGCAACCGTCTTTGAATGTTACCGGCAGCAAGACGGCGATGTACTGCAAGGAACATGCTGATAACGGCATGGTGAACGTATGCACTAATCGTTGCTCATATGATTCCTGCACGTGGAATCCAAACTATAACGTCAAGGGAAGTAAGACGCCGTTGTGCTGCAAGCAACATGCTAAGGGCGGGATGATTGACGTCCGCAGCATGCGTTGTGCACACGACTCATGCCTGAGACGTCGGTACTACAATGTACTCGGCCATAAGACGGCGTTGTTCTGCAAGCAGCATTCCCAGTTCGGCATGGTCGTCGTGTGCAGGAGCCATTGCGCACATGACAATTGCACCAAACGGCCATCGTTTAATGCCGAAGGCAACAAGAAGGCGGTTTACTGCAATCAGCATGCGGAAGACGGAATGGTGAACGTTCGCACGAGACGTTTTTCACGTGACTCCCCCGCAACAGAGCCCGCGCTGGACGTACCAACACTTGTTGAGACGAACGCATGCACCCGGCACCATACCGATATGGTGGATGGTTCGGTGACAATCTCTGAATCATCATGTCCAGTGGTGGGCCGTCGAACCCTCTCCAGGTTGAAACTCGTCGGGAAGAAGCCTTCACAATGCGCCGATCAAAGCTTTCTCTCGTGGATGGTCGCCGAAACAGCGAGGATTGGTACCAGCATGGAAACTGTTCAGAACTCCTCAGCTTACAGTGACTTGCAGAGACACGTCGTGGACAACACCGTTGGAACGTTCTGTAAATACGACCGTGAGGGTAATCCCCGTACCCCGCCCCTTTTACAGGATAAGAATTTTACTGGGAAACCGATCAAGACCAAAATGGAGCTTGTCGTCGATTTTTGACGTCGTGGTGTCAGTGCCATCAGCAGTCTTGCTGTTGTCCTCGTCCGACCATAGCATTCGGTAAGAGGAGGGGGGGTGGCGTAGTCACTCGGTGTTTGCCTTAGCTGTTTGACCACTAATAGCTCATCCATTCCTAAACGAAGGGCTACGGTGTGAGTTTGTGTTTTTTCAACAACTCAGAACGAATCTGTCTTGTTTTAATATAGCAATAAAATGTAGTATCGACTGTGTTTGGAGTGGCCTATACTCGGTACACACTAAAAACGTGGCCATTCTCCTCACCGTAGCCTTGGCCGTCCGCGCTGTAGTGTCTTTCTAGAGAGCTACTATTACGGAGGACCATAGTAATGAGGACCTACGATACACCCAAACACCTATATATTACCCTATTTTTTCTAACTATATTAGGTCCTAATTATTATGTACCCCCGTAATAGCAAACTTTGACGTGTCACCGCCCCATGTTGTTCCAACCCTAAAAATTGGGACAGAGATGTAAATATTTTCGAGAACTTCAACCTTCAGAATATGAAGTATATTCATATTGGGGCGCTTGAGTGATGGTTGTTCAGCGTGCGGGGTGACCAATGTCCACCACCCTGTTATACTCGTTGTACATCAATCTATGCGAAATGTTGTGTACACACGTCGTACAGGATTTTTTGGTGTCGAATGCAGACTGACGGTACGAACGGACTGGTAGATCTTCTTAATGTGGTATTTTTTCATACATAGTAGTACCCTGCACGGCCGCGCAGCCAAATCCGGCCAAACCCACTTCGGCGGGAGGAGTCCCTCGGTGGGCCAATAGACCTGCCTGGTAGAACTACCAGACACTGGTAGTCTTGTCGAGAATTGTTTCCAAACCAGTCTTAGTATTCCGTTCCGGGGGGTTCTATTGTCTTTACCGTGTAATTGCACTAGCACGGGGATCGCCGTGGCGGTAGTTCTGTCGCCCGTCCTTTCATGACCGGCCGCTAAGAAAGTTGGGTCGGTCGCTAATACGGCTAGAGCAGCCACAACCATAAACGGTGGTTCCGCAATATCTACGGTTGACTGCATTGGCGGTTGGGGCTGTGGAGGAAATACGAGGGAAACTGTGCATTTTGTTTCTAAGATTATTTCGGGAAACGTTTGACGTTGGTGGCAGTTAACTATCCCGTTGGGTATGCAATTCCACGCAAGCCCTTATGTAGCCTTCTGGTTCGGTTCATCGCTCAACATTATACGTGATGTTGCAATCACGGGCAATCCGTTCGGTGTTTGTTTCGTGTTTCCATTTAAACATGGTCGAGTATCGTACTGATGTACAACGATGCTTCGCCGTCGGCATGGACGCCCGCCGGTAGTGGGCGGGAACGATGTCGAAACTGACAGTAGGATTGTGGCCTTGAGATGAGGTCAGACCTAATGCCTAGAGATGGTAGTTTAGCTATCATATATCTACCAGATAATGGATCAAATAATCTACTGGTTATGTGCGCATCGCCTCTGGCAGCTGTAACCGCATAGGATATGCGTAGATGACAGATTAATCGTCACGTCTTCTGTATTTGTGATGATGGTATGATGGATGCCACATTAATTCTATCATGGCTGTTCGTGACTGTTTTTTTCTGTTTATTACGGGGTATATTCTACGTGGATAATATATGAACTATATAGAAAAATCTCCTTCATCGTGTCCGGCCCACGGCGGTGGCATGCCCAATCCTCCCCTCCCCTCGAGCGAACCAACCCCGTTTCCGGAGTTACCCAACACACTAGTGCAGAGGGTTCCATTTGGTGCTCGAGCCGGGAGGCCAAGAGTGTCATATGAAGATGTTTCTAACGTCTCTCGGAATTACTGCGTCACAGCAGCGAGCTTACACCATGAGAGCGAAGGGTGCACCCGTTACTGCTATCGGGATTGATAGAATTGGCAAAAATGTCAAGATGACCTTCGTAGCCTGGAGTGCCCAAAGAGACATGAATGCCTGCAAAATCAAGCGAGAGAACCTCGATGGCATAGCACCAACGCCAGGCCAGGAAAAACGTAAGAGCTGGGCAGTACCAACATCTGGCCGCTAAGCGCGCATGGGAGCGCTTGTTAGTCCGCGGGCCTGGTACCAGGAGCAAACATTAGTGCAACACACATACACATTGGGCGGCCAAGCTAAAGGAAAATATATCAAATAATATTTCCGAGGCTAGCGAGATCAAAATGCAGCTGGGTTTTTTGCAGGGCTATGGACACCGGGGGCATGGCGGTTAATCAGATAGCGCAGATATGCGATTGATCAATATTTTCAAAAATCCAAACAAGGCTTTGATCTGGGCACTGAAACACACCAACAGTGTGCAGTGTGAAGAAGATACCTGGTATGTTTAAGATGTCTTTATTTATGTCGTCCCGGAAGGATGTAGGCTAATCCAAGGGGAAAGATGGACTGAGCGTGTGGGTCAGCTCACCGTAGCTCAGTAACAACTGCTCCAAGTCGAATACCATAAACCTCCTCGCGGAATCTACACGTACATACTCCGTGTGGGTCTACTCGTGTACTATGTCACGAGACACTCTCTGTATTTGTAGCTCCGTGACACTCGGTATGTAACCCTAACTTATTGTTAGGCTGTTCGGGGGAGACAAGCTACACCGAACACACTCCCTGGCTTTGGATCAACTAGCACGCCTCAAACAAACACAGTGAAGAACAAACAACAAACAACAATCGCTAACAACGACGTTGTCCAGGAAATTATTATATCCCTATAAGAAAATCGCGGTGATTCTCAAACCTCTCTACCAACAGCCTTCGTGAGAATGTCCGCATGTTGGTCCTCTGTAAATGTCTACTTCGTAGGATGCTAAAACGATGAACCCCGTATCTCTACCAACTCGCGTACGAGGTGATACCTTACGTGGGCATGATGAATACCTCATTCGCATATAGAGCAACGCAATTGTGCGTCCTATAAAATCAAGACACAGGTACCTTCGCACCTGACAGCTACACAATTACCCGAACGCCTATCGTCCGGCTTCGTCCTATTCAAAGTCCACATTAATTTTACACCCCGCAACAATCCCGGATATTCGCGTTCACCACAAGTTCCTTCTCGCTAATGTGACTGGGATCCAACGACGGTGAAGCGGGAAAGGGGTTGGTTCCAGTTATACGGAAATAATGTTCAACAACATTTCGAATATATACTGAGTCCGATTAGAAAAGAGACCCGTTGTCACAGTTCCTCTTTTAATCGCGACCCATGTATCACGTAACCTTCCCCGAGACGTTTGGTAGGGGATCTCCTATTGTTTTGGTTTGCGACTAAAATATCGGAAATGTGATCTCTTTGGTATCTGCGGTGTTGGTGTCATCCACGTGGACCACCAACAACATCGCTACAACCACGTCATTTACGAACAACCGAAACCAGCACCAGCCTACCTAGCACTGCTCCAGAACACCCTCTGTCAAGATTGTCATGTTCGTTATAGAAATTTAACGACTGAGCTACTCAGTCAGCGCTGACGTGGTACCTCAGTGGTTTATTCTTATAGAAAAATACCCAACAGCTGTGAGATCTAGGAATTCGTCGAAACCCATCTTTGCAAGCTGTGTGGGATACTCCGATCGCGCGTGTTACGGGTTGTGCATGTCCTCATGAAACATATAGGTTGGCGACTCCCCTTTGTACTAGTTAGCACCAGGGTCAACAGCAGTGTGATACGAAGACGTCATGGTTTATTCTTTGTATCGAACAAAATAAGTACTTTTGGGCTCAATTCGCCATCCCACCGATAACATCCTCCGGGGTTGATCAAGCCCCTAATCAACACCAGCTTTATTCAATATATGGTCCTTCTCTAGTGGTCCAACCCTCTGGTCGAATGTTCTTTTATAGTGGTTCACTCCAATTCCGACCCACTGGTCGTGTCTTCATTTATAGTGTTTCACCGTCCACTGCCGACCCTCTGGTCGAGTGTTCTGTTATATTGGTTCTTTCCACTTTATTCCCCTTTCACCTAAAAAGGGAATATACGACTTTGGTGGGATTCGAACCCCGGACATATTTTGTTAGCTAAAAAAGAATAAACAGCTGAGCTAATGATGACTCACATCAGTAGCTCAATGGCTTATTCTTCATAACGAGGTCATCAGTAGCTCAATGGTTTATTCTTCATAACGAACGAAATAAGTACCTTTCGGTTCAATTCGCCTTCCCACCGATAACATTGTCCGGGGTTGATCAAGCCCCTATTCAACACCTAGTTTTTCTCTGTGTGGTTCTTCTCTAGTCGTCCGACCAGAAGCTTTAAGATAGCGCAGGGGAACTACCCGCTTCAAGCGATGAGGGGCATGACGCTCGAGTTCAAGAAGAGTGACATCGACCGAGTTGGGTCCGGTGGAGCCGAGGGCCGCTCTGCTGTATTGGAACCTGGTGGTGACATGTCAGGAACAATCGTTCGCCGCAACCTATCACTGTACGGTATAAAACATATGATGTTCATCGTAGACTTCTTAGGCAGTTGCCCCGGGGCGAGTACCGCACAAGCTCGGTCCCCAGACAGCTGTCGAATCACACCAAAGACTGAGTTACTCAGTGAGCGCTGACTGAGTAGCTCAGTGGTTTCTTCTTCGTAGCGAAAATGACAACTGTAGCTTACACTGCAATCGACCACTCTGCTTCAGCCCGAAAAGAGTCTTGCCTACTGTAGGCGGACTACCCTACCAAATAACCGTCATTCCCCAACAGCCAAAACAAGCACGAGCCCACGGTCTACCAAAAATTTAGTAAAAGTGTACTCGGCCAAGGTTGACAACAGTAGCTATCAACACGAGCGACCACTCTGGTGCAGCCCTTAAAGAATTCATTGAGTCTGACTACCATCTGTGACAACCGCCCACAACCAGGGGGCAATGTCAACAACATCTCCGTATCCAACTCTGACTGTATATCGTATAATGGCCTAATCAGTGCAACAATTTGTCAAATCCGGTCAAAGTCGCATGATATTGCTGCTACTAACCTACTTTCCGTTTACTATGTAGTAAGGGCACCACAGTAAGTAGAAATAGGCAACTTTCTACCCGACACTACCCTATTGCCACCCTTATCGCTTTGTCTCTCTCAATAAAGACGCGCGAATCCGAGCCCTCGATGATACTACCATCGCCAAAGACGTCGCAACAATCGAGACACCTCGCAGCAGCAAGCCGGGGGTTCTCAAGAAAACTCCCATCAGCTCCGAGTCCACCCACCTCCAAAGCCATCTCCCTCACCCAAGCGCCCAAATGCGTTGACCTCCAGTATCGGAGACGACCACGACGGATGACCTAGCCAGATTTATGGTACAGCTGGTGCAGGACACGGAGGAATACACAGACCAGCCAGAAAGCCATCATAAACTGCGACGGCAAGAACATATACGACTAAGAACGGAGAGTATCGAGGGGCTGGCTGCGATTCGTGAAATCGCGTCTGTTGGTACTGGTGATCCGGTCCGCACCGCTACCAGTCCGGAGTCTGTAAGTACTGTTGAGCGGATCGAAACCGCTACAGGTGCAGGGGTAGAGAGGGGAGTCAATTTCATTCGGTATTTTCCAGCCCTGTGTGAGATGGTAACAGTACCTAGGAGTAGTGGCCCGTATACTAACATAGATAGCCACAGGGCTGAAGTTGGTGCTCGGGAGTTTGGGAGCGTAAAGCAGTCAGTTCCCAAATTGAAAGGTTTTTCCGTTCTGGCAGGAGCACTTCGGAGTGTAAACGTTCTTGGTTGGGTGAATGCAGGCAATCCTCGTAGACTACGATTTGATGATGGGCGACGTCACGAACGACACCAACTATTTTCTGTCATACGGGTTCAGTGAGGAACACATAAAGGAAGCCAGAATAGCTTGGGCTTGTCTGATGGAGAACATTTTGAACCGAGATCTGCTGCGTCGGGTATTCGCAACGAAGTCACCTAGTGTCAGTTGGAGGATGTTCTGTGTTTGGTTCATGCTTAAGCCCATGGCAGAACAGGTCAAGTAGTCGGTAGCGTACGACCCCTCAAAAATGGAGAATGGAGAGGAACCCGTGCATTACTATATTCCGATTGACAAGATTGCCAGGAGTGCTCGCTTCTCTTGGTGTTCTGAAATGGGTAGAATATGTATGTCGAGAGATTATTAAGGCAATCACATACGACTACGAAATGGAAAACGAAATATTTGGTACCTTGAGGGTGTCACTGGATCCGAGATAGAGAGTATCATCCGGCAGAGGATTTTGCGCCTCCTCGCGTCCAATATCAAAAACGTGGGCCAGGCTCTACTTTCGAATGGAGCCGCTCGAGGTGGTAGCGCAGGTAGGGGAAAGTGTACAAGTGGTAGTATATCAAATATCAGTAGCGACATTAGTAGTACGTCCCCCGCTTCTACACAGCCCTCATCTTGCTCCGCTTACAACAAAATTAAGGGAACATGTATACGTTGTCTTGGGCCCGGGCACCGTTGGCATGAGTGCAAAGGCTACATCTGGCCACCGTCAGAAAATACGTCTAGCGCAGACTCTAGTGAGGAGACTAGTGAGGGTGAGTGTGTATGCTGTCCCGCGAGTATACCGCTGGGAATATGTGACGGTGAGTGTAAGTAGGAGCTTTTTGACAACACAGCAGAAAAGTGGGTTTCGGACAGCGGTTCAACTTATAGCATGACTCGATCAGCTGACATGATGCACGATATCCGACCAACGACCGATTTGGTAGGGGTATGCGAACGGCGCATTATCGATGTTGTGGGATTGTATACGCTCACTGTTGTGTTCCCAGGGAACCTTACTGTCAAGTTAATATGTGTAGCTTACGTGCCAGGTTCATCGTGCAATCTGTTTTCGCTGATGGCCGCGCACAGGCGTGTTTAAAGATATAGGACCCCGGAGAATGACATGTGTATTTTCCTATTTGACGGTAGGCTCGGATTCAAAGGTGATGTCTCTAGTCATTCTGGCTTCGGCTACTGAATTGAGACTGACGATGAGACTGGTTTAACGTTCCCTAAACTGACCCCTAACCCCCCTATAAACCACTTGCACGATTACCCTACGTCGTTCCGCGTTCTAGCCAACGATAGTACTGCTTCGAGTGAGAATGCAGCAAACATTGAGAAAGAGTTTTCAGCTGGTGTAGTTGCGATTGGCTCACCCTCGAAAGTTGGGGTTCTGAGGCCTGACAGCGGAGGGGGCTTGCTGCTGCGGGGGGCTTGGGGAGTTTTCAGAAATGGTGTGCCCGATGGAGGAGGGTAATGCCGGATATGCTACGTATGTCGACCACCAGCGTGACTCGTCGGAGATGACCGCTTCGCAGATGATCGCGCAGGCGAACGGGATCGTGTAAATGAGGGACGAAACTTGGATGGCGCCGCCTAGTGCTAGGTTGACGCTCATGCATCCAGAGTTACCCGATCCGGGAAGGACGCCACGACTTGGTGATGCGTCTGAGCCGGGCGGGACGCGAGAGCTTGGAGACGCATCCGAGCCGGGAGGGACGGGTTGGTTGGTGTCCGCCCGGACGACTACTCTGGCGGGTCTGGAGAAGAGGATTCCCCACCATCGCCGTACGGTGTCCTGTGGTCGCGAACACGGACCACGCGATGGTGACGATATTTGGTAGGGAATCAAGGGGGTGAAGACCAGGGCGCTCAGCCAGGAAGTGGCAGAGGGCCTGAACAGTCTGACCGAGCCCGGTGGAGGAAACCGTATGTTCCATGCGCTACTGGCAGAGAAATCGACAGGTCGTCAGCAGGAGATTCGGGAGGGAATCTAGGGGGTGGAGTCCAAGGCGCTCAACCAGCAAGCGAGCCTCATCAGTCTTATCCAGTCCGTCGGAGGAAACCGTATATTCCATGCGATACTGGCGGAGAAAGATATGGTCGTGAGCGGGTGAAACAGTCGCATCGGCTATTTCAGAAGGCGTAGAAGACACCAACAGCAGAAAACGTGGCACCTTCGTCAAGGCATTCGGGCGCTTGGTTGAGGGAGATGGCTTTGGAGGTTGGTGGACTCGAAGCTGATGGGATGTTTTTGGAGAGCCCCCAGCCTGCTTCTTGGATCTCTCTCGATTGTTCCGACGTCTTTAGTGATGAGAGATTCATCGGGGATTCGGATTCACATGTCCGTATTGAGGGAGACAAACCGCGAAGGGTGGCAATAGGGCAGTGTCCGGAAGAAAGTTGCCTATTTCGACTGTGTTGCCCTTACTGTATAACTAACCCAAAGAAGATTAGTTGCAGCAATAGCATGCGAATTTGCCCGGATTCGAGGAACTGTTGCATTGATTAGGCCATTACATACTGTCAGCGTTTGATATGCAGATATCGTCGAGATTGCTAACCCAAAGTAGATTAGTTGCAACAATGGCATGCGAATTTGCCCGGATTCGAGGAACTGTTGTATTGATTAGGCCATTATATACAGTCAGCGTTTGATACGCAGATATTGTCGATATTGCCCCCCGGGTGTGGGCGATTGTCAGATATGGTAGTGCAACACAATATGCTCATAAAGCGCTGCACAAGAGTGCTCGCTCGTAGTGAAAGCTGCTGTTGTCAACCTAGGCCGGGTACGGTTTTACTAAATAATTGGTAGACCGTAGGCTCGTACTTGTTTCGGCTGTTGGTGGATGACGAGGTTGTAGCGATGTTGGTAGTCCATGTGGATGACACCAAGATCGCAGATACCAAAGAAATCACACATTCGATATTGTGGTGGAATATCAAAAATAGAGATCCCCTACGAAACGTCTCGGGGAAGGTTACGTGATTCATGGATAGCGAGTACAAGAGGAATCGTGAGAAGGGAGCTGTTGAGATTTTGCACACTCAGTCTTTGTTCGAAATGTTGTCGAACGTTTCGGTATTACAAGAACCAACCCATTCCCGATTCACCGTCGTTGGGTATTAGCTACATGAGCGATTAGGTAGCTCTGGTGAACGGGAAATTTCGGGAAATTTCGGGTAGTAAAATTAATGTGGATTTCGAATCAGACGAAACCGGACGATAGGCTTTCGGTTATTGGTGTAGCTATCTGTTGCGGAGGTACACTTGTGTCTTGGTTTTTATAATACGAACAAGTGCGTTACTCTATACGCGAATGAGGTATTCCACATGTCGGCGTATGGTATCATCTCCTGTGCGAGTTGGTAGGGAATGGATGCTTACCGGTTACCTGGTCAGTTTTTTCGGACGGAAGACCAACAGGCGTATACTATCACTAACGCTATTGGAAGAGAGATGTTTGAGAACCACCGCTATTTTCGGTTAGGGACAGAATAGTTTCCCGACAATATTGTCGCACGTGTTTGTTGTTGGTTGTTCAATGCTCTCTGTATCTGTTTGAAGCTTGTTGGTTTATAGAACGACGGAGAGGGTGTTTGATATAGCTTGTCTCATCTAACAGCTTAAAAATATGTTACGATTGCATACGGTGTGCCACGGAGCTACAGTTACAGATAGTGCCTCGTGAGATCGTATACGAGTAGACTCACACGAAGTATGTACGAGCAGACGCTACGAGGGGGTTTACGGTATTCGACTTGAAGCAGTTGTTACTGAGCTGTGGTGGGTTGAACCACACGCTCACTCCGTCTTTCCCCTTGCCTTGGCCTACATCCTTCCAGGACGACATAATAAAAGAATCATAAATATATTCTTCACACTGCACACTGGGTGGGTTGCAGTGCCTAGCTCACAGCCTTGTGTGGCTATTGGAGCATAGTTATCTGTCGCATATCAGCGTTCTTTGAATACGGCCGCCGTTCTACCGCTGCTACGGTACTGCTGCTGCTTTACAGCTGTAAACTGATTTTGTGGCTGCAAGGCTGAGCGGCTGCTTGTGCAAAAATATCGACGGCTCTTGTATATCGTTTTGTGTGTCTATGACAGACCACACTCCACGCACACGTACAGAAGCGCAAACACACACAAAGGTATCGACAGATACTGGCATAAAGGAGTGCTGGCACAGCTGATGCTACTGCTTCTTACCAGATAGCAGAGAGAGCAGGAACAAATGGACTGATGATGTTACACGGGGTGCGGGAGAGCGGAGCGAAATAGTCAATGTGAGGGCGAATAAATATGATAATTACCTAAAGTAGTCGGGTTTTCAGGCACCTGCTCGGATGAGCGAGGCGAACGCAAGCCCTCAACAAAAGTGCCAGCTCAGCGACTACGGGGTCTCAGAGCACGCGCCACTGAGATAGGTCAGAATCCAGATATGCATTACAATGTACCGACGGGCCCTCTGCTTGCCCTGCAAAGGAAAGCGCGAGAAATACCCCTCGATCGCCGGAGAACATAATGCTCATAATACAACAGGGCATTTTTTCAGGTACGTATTATACGCACCCCAGTGGCCTCCGACGCCACACTCTACTCAGCCTAATGGATTCGGCCGCACCTCGTACATACCTTCGGAAAGCACGATTCAGAATACATGGCTGCTGTACTGATGTTATTGTACTGAACTGTAAACCTGGTGTGTTCACATTTGCACCGCCAACGACCAACGTCGGTACGCACCCATGATATTGTGCTTATACGAATAATGGGTCGGGGTCATGTATCTAGCACGCTACCGTGAAAGTGCTGACGGCTGATTGTAATGCTGTTCAGATATGTGTCTTCGTCCAATACTTCCGACAGATTAATTGTGAATAACTAACACCTGCGGCGCTTGGCCCGGCGGTCTGCTGCTACGACGGCGGTGGGCTGCTGCTGCTACTGCTTTTGATCTGCATACCCTTCTACCCCGCGCGCTAGGTTCGAGCGTAACTTCAATGTCTGACTCACAAACAGCAACAACCAAAGAAAACAGTGGATATCTACAATTGGAAACGCTATAGGTTTTTGTCAAAAACGCCAACTGACCGTCGATCCTCAATCGATCTGCATGATACCTCCGATCACAAACTCGCGGGACAACTATGCAGCTACCCGCCAGGATTCAAGCCGCCATACAACATAACTAAAAATTCCCAGTGCAAATTGCCACAGCATCTGGCGTTTCGTCTCTAGCACTCGTTGTTTATAGTATCCGTATTTTACAGTATTTACCGCGTATGATATTTACTCCTTGCCCTAAGCAAGCTGTTTTGGTTTCAGACTACGTGGCCACGAGAGTTGGGCGCCAAGTTCGTGCTAAGAGTACATATTTTGTCGAGAACGTCCACCTGTTAGAGGCCCCTACGACGTCAGCGTCTGCAGGGCAGCCAACGTTAAGGAGGACGTGGACGTCGGTTATCGCGCACCGGATTGAAGCACTCCAAAACCACACCTCGTGTGGAAACTTTCAAACACTGTCGTTTGATGTCCTTTCATATGCCACGTGACGTCACTCAAGTATCTCATGGCCCGTACGAATAGGTTATCACTTTAGCAGTTGTGAACTAGATATTCATATGAATCACTATGCTTTCTACAACTTGAAATTCACCATCTGTCTTAGCGAGCAAGAATCTACAAAGCATTGCTCAAACCCACACTCGGTAACGGTCGACGACAGCAGCTTATAACACGAGAAACCATTGCGCTTTAGCCCAGCAATGTAATATTTTCGTAAGCGTACCGAACTCGAATACAGCCCACACACAGGGGCCATTGTGTAGAATATCTCGGAGTTAAACTACACGTTTACAGCGGCCTGGCGAACGTCCAAGTGCTGTAGGTCCCATTGAAATCTTAAGGAAAATGCTGCTTGTGACCCGTTTTGCGTCACTCTGACAGTCAATTATACACAGATAACCCAGATGACATTTTTCTCGACACGTCCCTATTATAGCCATTCCCGCTTCTCGCCTAGTCTTGCTCGACCACGACACGAGTATTCGAGCCCCTGACGATACTTCCCATTACCCACAACGTCGGACCTATTGACGTACCTGACGGCACCAAGCTATAAAATATTATTTACTGTGGTCTGTTTGGCCTCACGGCCACCAGATTCTGGAGATTGATCCTCAACCTCACTCAGTGCATGAACGCCTTCACCAAGGTGTCGTGGAATACACGTGTTGGGTTCTGCCCCATCTCCAACACCAACCGATGCGGTGGTTCCGCCGGTTCACGCATACTTCTCCGCCAGTAGTTCTTATAATTTACGACTATTATAACAGGGTTCCATCAGAACATTCGGACGAATTACTCGTTTTCGGTTGATCTCGTTGACCTCCACTCTCCGTATTTTAGACCGAGTCTCTCGTCACTACACTAACAAATTGCGGAAAACCAAACATAAAAAAATGATGTGAAAATGCTCACCGGCGGTTGCTCAGGGTCAGAGTGTTCATCAAGGATTTCAAATTTGACATTAATAAGAAACCTACAATTCTCAGGGGCTCTCCGCCGTGCTCGCCGGCGAGCTCAAAACGTAAGACCTGAGCTCGAATTGCAGCGACGTCGGAGCTTCGTGCCGATCCGCCACGAACGGTGTTCCACCACATTTCGCCGCGACCTGCCCCTTACGCTTCTCAACCCATATATCCCCAAATTCCAGACGACGTCGCTGTCCTCCTTGCCGTCACCCAGCTCAAGGTTGCGCTTTTTGCTTAACTAGTTGCGTTGGGGTGCCTCGTGAAGACACTAACATCAACTTGCCCTCGTCATCTTGCCAGCCCAGATCGAACTGCTGTGCTGCTTTCGACGCCACAGCAGTATCACCTAGCGACGAATGGATGAAGGGGCTGGCACGTCTTATTGCTGTACGCTTTGGCAGCGAGTGGGCGGCCGTCTCGGCAGACCTTCCCGCCGTGACTCAGAGCGAGAGGCTCCGTGTCGTGCATATTTTTTACTACTCGTACCAATAGCAGAATGTCCCCGCCTGCTGATATCGTACAGCACTACTTTCACCGCGACAGCGTCGCGAAACCGCTCCTGGTTTGAGGAGATGGCGCGTCCCGTCGTCTTACGTATTGGTGGCGAGTCGGAGTACGCTTTTTCGTTGGTGCAGACACCCTTCTACCGCCTGTGCTTTGTTCCCTGATCATAGCCCATTGCAGTTTGTTGCTGAGGATTGGAAGCTAGTTTTGAACCACTCCCCCTGAGCAAGCATATTACTCAATGGTTGTTTTAGCCGTCAACGTCTTTTATGCGGCGAGATTTCAACAGACCCTGAGCAACGTAATTCCTGCTTAAAACCGACGGTTGCACTAACAGTATTCAGAAATGTGTCTTATAGAAGTCAGATTTTGTCC
The DNA here is from genome assembly GCA_036873875.1 of Laminaria ephemera. Taxonomy (NCBI): domain Eukaryota; class Phaeophyceae; order Laminariales; family Laminariaceae; genus Laminaria; species Laminaria ephemera. The sequence continues at coordinate 85 of JAYJMJ010034041.1, read as the reverse complement.
CCCTCTTTAGAAGCTTATAGTTTCCGTGCACAGCTTGATTAAGACCGACGTCTTCGTATCACACTGCTGTTGACCCTGGTGCTAA
>JAYJMJ010033938.1:0-21614 GCA_036873875.1 Laminaria ephemera | reverse complement strand
ACTGACAATGTCTATCGATAGACACCTTCCACAGTCTATTGTCGCCGACAATATCTATCGATAGACACCTTCTACAGTCTATTGTCACCGACAATATATATCGATAGATCCCCCCCTTGTCTATTGTGGCAGACAATGCATATCGATAGATGTTCCCCCTCGTCTATTGTCGAAGCAATATTCCTTTGTTGTGTCTATTGTCCAGGGTGTGACACAAACACCGTGCGATATCTGGATTATTGGTTCCAACGAGAAGAAGTCCCAGCCGCGAGTCAATACAGAGGATACCCCTGACCATACGTTTCCCAAAGAACCCCAACCCACGGCAGCAGTGGCACGGCCCCAAATCAATCTTACTATATGATACCCTGCGATTTCTGCATGGGTCAATATCTATATGGCTGCTGGTGACCCGGGGGTACTTATTGCAGACAACTGGTATCGGTATCGAGTGGACGGTCAAGCAGTCGAGGCTGACCCAACCATTCTACAAACAAGCACGACGTTCCCAATATGTTGCATGCCGCTGTGTTCCCGTTGCAGCAGTAAAAATTCAAATATATAAACGCAAACATATAAAATACCGAGGTAGCTGGTTCATCTCTAAACTACAAACGACCTTGGGGGCTGCTTTCCGTACCGTATGTACCGCTGAGGCCAACTCCCGTGCCAAACCTCCCGCGGAAGTGCCGCGATGGCTGGTTCCCGTCCAAGCAATATCGCGGTGGTTGCCATGTCCTGTTGAAACATACCGAACAAAGACGCATGCTACAATACGGATACCAACACCGAAAACGATGAGGCTCCTTAGTTGAAGAGCTTTATACCTCACCCAAGAATCCCCTTTGACAAAACCCTTTTGCCGTTTGTAACCCTAAGCCAATCCTATGGCCTATGTGTGCAACTGAAAAGGTGAGGAAACTCAAAAAGTGCTCCAACGACACCGGGTAGTTCTTCATTTGAGGATCCTTGTCAGCCATAAATTCCTCAAAACCAAAAATCAAACGTTCTACCCCAAGTTTTTCACGCGCGTGATCGTAACGTCAACCCATCGGGAATAAGGGTCAAGCTCGAAAATCGTTGTAGAGGAAGATTCCGGTTGGTTTGGCACCAAAGCACCGCGCCGATCGTTGCATGGCTCTAAATCCGACCAATACGAAACAAAACCCTGCGGATTCTAACAAGTTCGAAATCCGTCACCTCTTGCTGAGGAGGGAGTAGACAACCAATTCCATTGCAGATTGCTCGATATACACTTCATACACTCGCCCACTTGAGTAGCTGATCGTGCACAGACATTCGGAGTTCAGACCCGTTAGGTGATGTTGACACGCCTTCTACCGGAAATCTACCCCAACACCTGCCTCCTAAAGGGGATTCTCCCACCAGCACATACGCTAGTACAACCGCCGATACCATGCGTCGTGAACCGTCTGGCTAAACAACGTCGCCAGATGCAGTGCCAAGGTCTGCTACTCTTCTGGGGGAATTAACGTTCGTGCCATCAATGGGGCTAATAAAGCTCAACCCATGTCCGCTACTAGCAACAATGACAACACATACCAGTATGATACTTGTATAGCGGACCATGAGGGTTGTTCGTGTACATTGTGTACGTCGACACGCTAGTCTTACATGTTCGTCGACGCCTCCAACTCGTCGCCAAAGTCATAATGCTCGCGCCAATGGAGGGAAGGGCCTACCTTATCATTATCCTTCGTCGCACATAACCCTTTCATCAATAGGATCGCCTGCACAGCTACTGTAACAATCATGAATACATGTGCCGCGATGAGTAGAGCCGTGATCGCAGAAGAACTCTCGCTTCCCTCTACCGTAAGGTCAACTTTCAGAAGAAAGGCCACGTACATGCTGGCCAAAATGATGCCGTTCCCCCAACGATATAGCCACATATCGGTTTTTGAGTTAAACGGGGAAAGTGACTCCGAAACAAACATGAAGACTACCGCGAAAAACAGCACGATGGCGACCTGTTCCGCAGTATCTGGGAGAATAAAGACCGCCGCTCCCGTTAGCACGATCCGGCGCCCGCACTCCACAACCTCGTAGTAGTAGCACGACGGTTTGTATGCGGCCCATAGACAACGGTATGACTTGAGAGTCGACAATGACTCCCGTCCAGGTTTCTCCAGTTCCCGACGATGGCTCACCAACCAAATCGCAAAGAAGACGGGAATACCGATTGGGTAGACGCAAACCATCAAACTGGCGTATACTAGGTAGGCTGAGTGTCTGTCGGTATCGCAGGTAATGCTGTAGTCCGCACGAAGGTAGGCGTTACCATCATCCAGAGGATCGCAGACAAACGTCTGGAATATTGTGAATGAGACCGAAGAATACACGAAAAACACGATGAATAAAATGACCGATACGTGTTTGTGCCTCACGATAGGCTCCGCCGCATTGGAGTGCTTGTTCTTCATCTTGGCGATAAAGAACGTGACCGCACACGAAAGAATGATAACCACTGGCGACACTGTAGCAAGCACAAGCCTGTGGTAGAAGTTCGGGGCGAATAGGCAGGAACTTGACAGGATGGAACCGACGTCGAAGTTCAAGAACGACATCGATGCCAGAAAAGTCTCATACTCGTCGGGGTACACCGATCCGGCGATCTCCGTGAACTGGAAGATTTCACAAAACGCGGGACAAAGACAACGTTTGGGTATGGTAACGTTAACAATAATATGGTTGAGCGCCAATCTCCCTTTTGCGTACGTAGTGGTAATCGATGCTGCGGCACGTGCGAAGCCGTTCTGGAGGAGAGTACTCACAGTTAAAACAATTTACACCTTAATGCCGCCAAGGTTGGAACGACATATGAGTTGACATCCAAGTGTCGTATCTGGATGTCTAAGAAAAACTTCCCTTAAGCTGAGAAAATATCGTTTCGTGTGTAGAGTTGGCGCTTTCGTCTTTGGAGATCGTTTTCGATTTATGCTTCTTTGTATGAGCTGGGTTTTCTGGGTCAGGTTTCTGGCGTCTTTGGTGTTGTGGCTTCTTTGGGATGAGTCTCTCTCAGCCCTCGTCGAGCGTTCGTCTATCGGTACCGTCTTGGGGTTCGTACGCTATATTCAATTGAAGCGTCACGTGGATTGAGCTTCAGATCTGGAGCGGAACAACACCTACTACGAACGGTCGACGGCACTGGAAAAGGCATCAATATATATTTGAGATGTTATTTGTACTTCCTACTGTTCACGCGGCCCATGTACAGAGCCATGTATGTACTCTACATGCAGAGTTTTTTCGAAATATGATACTACTTCTCAGGAGCGTATGGATTCCACCCTTCGTCTGGTAGTGCGTACCTGGATAACAATCTGCATCACCACCACGACGATCCTGATGGTCGACAGGGGGATTGCTTTCACAATATATCTGCGGAAAATCGACAGTTTTCCCTGCCACCAGCGTTGTGGTTGGTCCTGCGCCTCGGGAACGGCATCTCCCACCACTTGGAGAAGGTATGCAACCACCATTACCGTCACAAATAACCCAACGAGCAGGACCGCTGTTGAAAACCCAACGGCAAATCCCGTGTTTTCTCCATGGCACACGTTGCAGCGTCTACTTGCCCCTGGCGCGTAGTCCTCCGTGCACACGGCACAGTCTGCACAGCAAGACGTATCGACAAGTTTGAGCGAGCCAGGTGCATTTTGTTCGGGCGAGGTTGCCAATTAATGACGTGTAGTAGCGAGGAATCCTGTGTTTGGGGTACGATGCTTTAAACGGTCGGACTTCGATCGTGGCCGACTTAACTATCAAGCTACAGGGGTGATACAGCATGAAACTGCTAAGACTGACGATGTCACAGTGGTTAACCAGCCGTGCTTTTTCGTTACCATATATTGCAGCACTATAAATGGGGTGGCCGCATCCATTTATTCCTGTGCACTGACTCACATGGCCCTGAGTAGCCGTCGGCGCAGTAGTCGCTAGGGTTGATACCCCCAACGCAAGCATCCGTTTGGTAGCACTCGAACACGTCTGCGCTCCCGGTAGATATGCGATAGTAGCCCTCCTTTAGGTTAAATGTTTGCAGAGTGGTGGCTGTCGTCGTCGAAGACGAGACGCCTTCGGGTATCGGCTCGCAGGTGGGAAACGTCTCGGTATCAATCTTCACGTTACTCAAGCCCAGGTCGCTATCGCAGCCATCCAGGCATTCGGCACATGCCAGTGCGAAGCGGCAGCTATCAGAAGACGTCTGTCGCGTCATTTTGGGAGAGAAGTACCAAGCATTGTACACAATGTTGTGAATGCAGTACACAGCGGGGTTGGTACGAGTGCATCATAGTGGAGGTGGGTTAGGTTCGTCTGTCGAAACCGAGCAAAACATTGTGCTGAAATTAAACTCTATGGGAAGGGAACGTTTGCCAAAGAGTCTTGTACATAAATCGCGAACGCTCTTGCACGAAACCGCGGAGACAATTCTGCTGCTGGTGATTGGTATACATATCGATGTGTGATCGACATATTTTGTTTTTAATTGTCATCGCTCCGTCACCAAGGGGCCACGTGTACGAGAAGAGAACTAGTTGCCATCACAGCACAGGTTGCCAACGTCTATACAACTATTAAGAGGCAGATGTCCAGCTTATATCTGTCTTCGGCTAAACGTTTTGCTGAAAGCCTCAAACGGAAGTCGGCTGTGGATTAACCGTACTCACATCTTGGGTGTCGCTGTACGTTTCAAAGGAGCAGTCCAGTGTGTTGCCCTCGAACGTCACGTTCCAAAGCACCACACCAGGGTCTACATTTTGTATTGCCAAACCGCCGTCCGTAGCTGCGTTCTCCGCGAATTTTGTATCCCTTATTTCTAGTGAACCGATGTTGAACAGAGCTCCTCCCGTCTCGTCTGGCAAATGCGTAGGCATTCGGCACATATTAGATGTCGGCATTTATTACTTAGGAATGCCCTACCGTTCCACACTCGTGGGCACGTCAAACACAGTATGGTACCCCAGGTACCTGGTGTACATTTGGGTCAACAAGAGTTGCGTTAACTCGTCGAGTTCTTGTCGCACTTGATTCCATCTATTTTCGTTGGAGTCGGCGGCAATTGCGCTTGCAAGAGTGGCGTACCCGTTGGTGGGAAATCTAATCCCACGGACGTCTTAAAGGTTGGCTACGACAACATCAAGCAAACGTAGTTGTTGGTCATCACATAGCCTAAACGGAATTATAGAACGTCAACAGAAATTGCTTTGTGTTGTTTGTGTTCTTGAAGGCAAGGACGCAAACCTAACTCCCTGACTCGGCTGGCGGTCAAACACAAAATTCGTCTGGACGAAGTCTCACCAGCAACGTTGAGAAGAAAGGAAGACTCTTCCAGAAACCTCTGTCCATCGCCGTTCAAGTACAGGGCGCCCCCACGAGTGCCAGTGTTGCTCTGAAACATACATCGCTCAACCCCCGTGATTGCCGATGTTGTCGACGTCACACCAACAGCTCCTCCGGACTCGGCCTTATTTGAAGTAAACGTTATGTCGCTCAGGTTAAGCCTAACAGGGTTCGCGATGGATAGTGCTCCTCCGTAGTCAACGGCACTATTCCCGACGAATGATATCGTTTCGGTGGTAAACGGTGTGACACCTGATGTTTGCCAGAACGGACGAGAGCGCCGAGTGAGGCTCAAGCGAGGAAGATGTGGTACTGTCGTGCACCCCCTCAATACATTTGATGGAACTCATACCAATAGCGTCCCCCAAGGCACGCGGCTCACGCAAGATCACTTAACCCCAACAAGTGCACCTACCGAATTTTCCCAGCGAAAGTAGTAGTCAATGATACGTTGTAATAACATATAACGCTTGGGTCATCGTAACACATTGACACCGCGCCATCAACGTTGAAGCAACTCCCACTCATGCGGCCTTGTGTGCAACGACCAACTTAGGATAAATCCTGCGCATCAGAAATATACGTCCAGTAGCTGTATTCAAGACATGAACAACGAACAAGTATGTGTCCAACCTCCCTCCCAACTTCCCAGCTGGTTCCCGATGTGGAGAGTACTCGCATAATTTGAAACACCGCATGCCCTACATATTGCCCTACCTTGGGTTGAGCTATTGGTCGATGAAATCTCCACCTCCTGCGTGCTGGTAGCGATGGTGATGCTGGAGTCGGTGGTCTTCATTACTCCTAACAATCCAACGTAGAGGATACGGTTGATATGCTATCACACTGGACGGCTATGCGGTCTCAGATAGATTTGGCAGTGTGGTAGGCGTACTTCCGTTCGAACCGCCGCGGACCATGTGCCACACGTATGTAAATATTATCTGGCATTAGAATATTGTACGAGCATGTGCCATGCGCCTGAAGCCTTTACGGTTTGTGCTAAGACATTGAAATGACAATACCTGCAACGGAACGGTCACTCGATGAGCCGGCGAAGCTGAGAAGAGCAAGAGCATTGGGGTCGAGTTAATGAAAAAGGGCAGATGAAATCGCGATTCTATTCATTAATATTCCTTGGACTGGGCTTCTACAGTATGGATTCCGATCATTCACAAGTTGTTCTAAACGCCTGTTAGACCAGAGTAACACACATTCTCGCGAAAGGCGAAAAAATATATATATATGCTGTCGCAACTTACAATGTGTTGACCTCTTCGATTTTCTGTCGACCTTTCATTCTCGCATATACAAGCATATGAATTACGGTCATCCGCATTCAAGCAGGTTGTGTTGGGCAAGCTAATGTCTCAGACCTTTACTATAGTACTGTTGCTGCGGTATGACGGTCGGATCTCCTAATAACTCAGAATTCAATGAACTTTGATTCTTTGGTCGGGTAATGCCCACGTGGTTTATGTTCTTATTTATAGACCATTTCGCTGGGCCAGGCAACCAACAGCAGGAGTATCGCGCGGAGAAGCCATGTCCCGAGTTTTTGTGACATCACCATATCCTCGTACTTTGTGACAACGAACCGACCTTCTGTATTTCCTGACGACCTCACCGTATCAACAGTAAAAACGTATTTCCAAAATGGACACAAATAGTTCAAAGTACTCGGGACATGTGCAGACGACTTCTTCGGTAAACAATGACATACCTGGTCTGGAATGTTCATATCGAAATGCTGTTGTCTTCCTACTGTAAAAACCTTCCGTGGTCTTGCACTCAACGCGCAGAGGAACTTCCTTCGTGTCTGATTGAACGAGAGCAGGACTGTTCTTACGAATAACGCCATAGGACGTCATACGGTCATAGCAGTAGCAGCATAACATTATAGTTAACGATTGACTTCGAATAATCTTACGAACCACCGGTTGAGCGAGAAGGACTAAATCATACCAGGTACCTGGTACCTGGTACTTTCAAAGCCGACGCAAACTTGTTCACGGCTTTTCAGGACTAGTTCTAATGACTGAGCCTACGTTACATAACATATACCGTTGAAAATTCTAGATCTACGGTTGCTTCTTCTGTATTGATGATGTTCCAAGCCCACATGCAGTACATGGTATCGTATTATGGGACGACAAGCCTTCCACGGCTTCAAGGTCCTGACTACGTGACCCCCTGCTACCCTCCCCTCTGCCGAGAACACCAGGGCTGCACGACCTCATGCAAGCTCGCTGTCGCCATAACCTACGTTTGGTGCTTCATGCCACTTCTCACCTCCGTCACGATTGGCTGCGTTATAGGAAAATGTGGCGCTGCCTGTGATGTGAATATCTGACTCTTGAGCGAGAATAGCACCTGAAGTTTAACAAAACAGGAAACATGACTGACATCAGTTCACAATGATCCTAAGCAGGTTTGGACATTATCTACATAGAGGTACGTACGTCTCGCAGATACGAGAACTGACAATACAATATATTGATATGCACACAGCATGAAGGCGTTGCGTGTATAAGACACTGCATCTAGACTCGTAGAAATACGAGCATCCGATTGTGAAAATATGGGTGACACACATCACGTAAGACCACCAAGGGTCGGGCCATGGTTTCTGTCACCACTGCTTTAGTTCTGCCCTACTGCAGACTTACCCCACAGCTGTGACCGTCAACGAACACGCCTGCCTGTTACCGTTTTGTGGGTGTGAAACAAGACGTGGCAGCTCTCAGCGGGCCTGCGGTCTCTCTGACCCGCAAGCGCCCTGGTGCCGTCACCAGAACCTCTCGGACGTCGCTCAATATTGGATATGGCCGTGGGTCGTTTTTTTATGGACCCTCCCGGCGTTTGTGTTGCTAGTGAAATACCTTCCCAACATGCACGACACAATGTCGTTCCCCAAACAGACCTACAACACTCTTTGAACTGATCCGTTGGTTGTGGAGGGGGCGGTATGTTGTCATGAGTGTGAGGTTTGTGTTGCAGCAGTACAAGGGTTATACGCGAATAGAACCGACCTCTTCTGGTACCGAAACGGACAGGTTTACTCGCAGAACTCATGGCTACCTCAGGCTTCTGCACCACACCTCCCTCACCCACTCTCACCTCCATCGTAACCTGAGTTGAACGCAATGCAAGTATACCCGTCCAATTTGACGTCCGATTGGGCGGCGTAAAGAACTCCGCCTGCAAGTGCAAGTGGAAACAGTCCAGAATCAAGGGACCACAACACATACAGCATGTATATAAGATTTCGCGCGGTAGTGGGATATTTCATAGCAAAGAGCGACGAGATGATCCACACATTGTATTCTATCGAGGTCGCCGAATACCATGTGTCTGGAACATGTACCGAAAATCATGTGTGGGGAGCTAATGACACAGCACACACACTCCAATGGAGTTCACTATGCATCGTGTTGTGGCGTCACCTGTCGGAGGGTCACGCATTATATGCAAAATGCAGACACAGACATAGGGGGGAAACAACTCAAGGCCAACCTAAGAACAACTGGTTTCGTAAGAGCGCTACCTATCGACCCCGCACCTCTAATAATGACTTAGATTTGTACCGCCTGGTGCCTCGATTCACATTAAATGACAATACGGCAGGAGGCCTGTTGTACTTTTCTGTGCAATTTGTGCTCTGACGCATGCTACGATAGAGGTGGTATGTTTTGGCATTTGTGTTTCTGAATGACAGGGTCCCGCAACCCAAACTCGTCGGGATGTCATTCTTGTTTTGCAGTATGAATTGTTTGTATACCTAGGACATGAGTTCGTTCTTCGGGTTGCACTTTCAGCTTACTCAAATCTCCATTTGGGAGTGAAGTACAGAGCTCCACAGGGGAGGAGCTTCAGAAACAAACGGGTGCACTTATATCGTAGCATGTGTCCTCTGCCACCCGTTGGTGTATGTAGTTCGAGTCGCCCCCGAATCTGAGCACTACATGCAGCGTTCACACCAGTACCATCGTACAGACGTGTGCAATGCGTATGGCAGTCCGGCGGAACGACCCCGTACATCTGATATGAGCATTGCGGTACTGCTGTGGCAAAATGAGGAAAAATATTATGTCACACGTGTACAATATTGAGCGACCCATGGGTGCCATTACCTCGAGTTGTCCCCACAATGGCGAATATCGCAACTTCAAGCACACAAACCTGAAGGCTCAGATCGACATTCGCGGGGGACGCTTCCCAAACACGTCACCCCACCGCACGATCCTCAGAGGTCAACACAGAATATCGTGTACGCACAGTGGGGACTCGTCGGCAAAATTCCTCGGTCGGCCGTTTGACTTGTCTGTCTACACCAAAACCATCAACGGCCTAAGAATACATCCCGAAATGTGTATTTTCAAGGCAAAGTACCTCATAGTCTTGTCGTATTAGTTGTTGCAAGCCCGATAAAAATGCTCACGCTCTTCTTGGGGAATACCTACTAGGTATACCACATCATATCCAATCCAATGTCTCACCTCCGGGCGAGTTCGCCGTGTTGTGGGTAAGTGAGGTGTTGCCATCCATATCGATACCAGATTCAGTCACATACATTGCACCTGTTAGAAGAGAGAGGAGTCTACCGTGAGAGTGGCGCACGCCTTAGACGAGCGCTATTATTATGTTCAATGTTTATGCCATCCACAGCATAGACGAAGAAGGTATGTGTATCACGCAGGAGACGCCCCGAAACCCATCGTTTCCACAACCGACGCTGACGAAACAAATCAAGGCCTAGCCACGAACTAGCCCTCCATACTGCACGACGTTGCGGGTTGTCAGGAGGGCCCTGTGAGATCAACACAATTATCTGGGATGTATCTGAGGGGAGTCGAGGCCGTCAAAGCACGGCAGCACAAGCAGCTAGACAATTTACTGCATAGCCAAACTGCGATTCTGGCGTGTAAAACATTGTATCCTTACATATTCTCACCTCCGGAGTTCCTGGCTGAATTGTCCTGAAACAAGGTGACGCCGTAGATGTTCGCGAAGGAGTCTCGCACTATGTACAGCCCACCTGTTCGTTGGTGGGCAATTATTTGAATGGGTGTTCTCAGGACGCCCACCAAAACACACAGATATAGCCCACAGTTTGCGCCGGAGCCAGATATGCATAAGTTGTATTGATAACGGAGTAATCACTGCTATTGTACTCTCTGGCGAAGTTTGCAAGAACTGTACTCTCGGTAGTCTTAAAAACCAAACCAACGTCGCAGGTGTCTACTGTAGACCCTGCCGCCGCTTTCCTTCACTTGTACCTTGTATTACGCACGGTATTCCGCATGCCCATTGCCCACGGATTAAAATCGAATCTTGCCAGCGCGTGCCTTCGTGCATAGGGTTACGTCGGGAGACACATAAAAAATTCTGGGTTGGTTTTGGGCACCAGTCGAACCCTCTTGGAAGCTCCCAGTGTCGGTGCGGAACACTGAGCATATGATATGATATACCCTTCAATAATAGTTGCGTTGTGTAGTGTAGTGTAGTAAATGTCGTCTCAGTACAATGATTTATACATAGAGCGGCCGTTTTATCTTTCTCTGCTGTGCATGGAAACCTGCCACAATGTACTCAAGGTTATAAGCATCGGTTAGTTGTTGGGGAAATGTACCTTGAGAGCTATGGCACATGATTTGAAATGTGTGTGTTCCAAGGATACGCACGTACTCTTGGAATCCGGTTTATACGGGGTGTCTCGTGACTTGCAAGTACTTCCCGGCATGTTGTGGTAAATCTCAAGCCACGCTTAATGGAAAACGTGGCAAGCCACGACGTTTCGGCAACAAATTTGGACCTTATCGAAGGAGACGTTGACTGCAAAACCTGCCACTTCAACATCAGTGCCGGAAATCCGAAAGAAACATATTGTGAATGTTGAAAACTTAGTAGGAACGCATGGGGATGACTTTGAATCCCGGGTCAGTGCCGCAGCCAACGGTGTCGTCGGCGATGATCCAACGTGGAACAACAAGATTTCAACACTGTCCTGATGTCGTGAACGCTACATAGAGGACGTGCAACAGAAGTTGAAGAGGCGGACTAGATTTCAGGCAATTAGGATTCTGACACGATTATCGTTATCAGTATCAGGAGTCATCCTGTTGTCATTGACATCCTCCCGCAAGCGATTTGGCGCCTGCCTTGTGATGCAAGCAACCGGGCGTACACTACGTGTATATCGCGAGACGTATATCACCTCCGTTGTCCAGTGCTGAGTTGTTGTAGAACCGACTGTTACCGTTCAAGTCGATAGAGGATATTGCAGTAGCACTGATGGCACCTGAGGATACGCCACGTGCATTGGAAAAAGGTTTGGAATTTTTACGTACGCATGCCACAATGTGTCTTGTTGGGCTATAGACTAGCAACAATGATACCCTGTGATACCCTGTCAGTGTCATGGTGTAGACCATTGTGCCTAGTTTAACTCCCACACCCGCGCCGCATGGGTGAGGGTAGGGGCCAGCTAACTATGACGTCTGCAAAAACGGACAAGCTTTCCCCAACCCGTGGGGATCCTGCCGGGTGAGTCGTGTATTGTCGTTTCCTAAATATTGTGGGAGTTCATTTTTCTATTTCAGACATTCACCGAACACACGTATTCTGATTTTGAATGAACATGGCCCAATGCTAGTTTTAGTATGAAGTAGTCTTTCCTCATTATCACGCTACCAGCACCTCACACGGTTATTTGGATGTTGACTATCGAGGTACTCTCTCATTATTTCGAGACACACAGGTCGCACCAGGGGACAGTTCAGAAAACACGTGACGTACGAGAGGACGACGTTGAACAAACAAAACTCACCTTCCGCCAAGTGGCCGACAAAATGAAGAGATACAACATAAAGGACTTTGAAAGCGCGGGCGTGTCGGGAGGTGAGATAGTGGTCAATATGAGGCTAAATACGCGTGGTCGTCTCGGCAGCATTATCACAGCATTCCCTGCCGCGTCTTGCCTCCGTCATCTTCGGCGACGTTGTTGAGAAATGAGGTGTTGCCAACAGTGTGAAGAGAGGTGCCGCCGTACATGTATATACCGCCTGAGGGTAAGACAGATTAGTCGGGACGGAAGTTACACACCCGAACCAGCATGATGATGGGGGCAGGGACGATACTCTGTTTCTTGGACCAATCACATGCTCGAACGATACAAAGCGCAATAAATCAACCGTACCCAAAGATGTTTGACGCATGCTCGGCATTGGGTTGATATTCAGTTAAGCATTCGCCGAATCGGGCTTCAAACCGAATATACCGAGGCTTACGTACTCGCGAGGTGCTTGTCGCGAAGCTGCAACCACGCTCGCTGGGGGCAAGTCATTACCCTTCAGGTACGACCACAAGTGAGCGCTTTACAGTAGGCTCCCCAACTGCTTGACCCTGTCAATGACATACACCGTCACAATATCTTATCTGCGCTAGACATCAAATCACAGCATCAAGTGGAGACCTTCGTCGAGGTCACGGGTCAGTTGGATTCTTCTATTAGTATGTGTAGCAATGACCGACGCTGAGAGGTGGAAAATGTCCCAACGCGCTTCAGCAGAGCAACAACAGCAATACACTGGCATATTTTGGTGGACGGTATACTATTCATTGACTATTCTTCCAACAGGACTCTTCATTCGAATTAGGTGATTAGAACTTCATGCTAAACGATCGAGAATGGGCAAATGTTAGAACGCCCTTGGTATGATCTTCGTATAGGTATACCGTACCAGAGTGGTTAGGTTCGCCGCATGACGGAATACGAGATGAACACGTCTACCTCAACACGTTTCTCACCTCCGTCGATGGCCGCCTGATTGTTGTCGAAAATGCTGTCACCGACGATTTCGACGATGGTATACTGAGAAGCGTATATTGAACCTGAAATCGAGCACCGGATGTTTTTTTATGCACCTACTCGAATGGAACGCGACGAAATCCGGTCCAAACGCTCTCAATGCATCCGTTACGACACTCTGAACACATCCGTTGCAATACATTAAACCACAAAGAGACCAGGAATAGTATGGCGTAGGGCTGGATGACACACGTGCGCATGGAAGATATGTCGAAATGGGCTGTGACTTGGTAACATTGACACGACGGGTTCTAGCTCTGGACAATTTTCTTAGAGAGCTTAAGACATCTACCTTCGTCGTGGCAACACTCTGGAGAAACCCTACTACAAATGACTACACAAACAGAGAACGATCGAATCAAATTCAGAACAGCAGGTGGCACAACTGTCAAGCGTGTCTTAACCAGACACTATCTTAAACATGGTGTGACGTCGAATATTGGAAGACCATTGTTTAAAGACGACTGTCTTCGAGTTAATGGACACGCACGATGGGAGTTGTATCACGGTGATTCCATCGTTGTTCGACGTGCGACAATACAACAGCGATGAGCGGCGTCTATACGAACTATACATTTAAAGTTATCGAGTTGGACCGGTGCGACAAGAACCTTGGCAATGGATCAGCTCATTCCACCCAAATTCGCACCTCCGGTTTCCTTGGCGTAGTTGTTTTGAACCAAAGCTTTGCCGTTGATGCTGATCGTCACATTCGAATACCCACCGATAGCACCTGCGGTAGGCAAACATTTTTGTCAGTGTTCTCAGCCTACTCAAAAATGTATTTCAGAAGGCAGCCCATACACATATTGGGATCCTGGCTGCATTAATTTGCAGATACAAAGGTTGAACCTACAAGGAAATGTATGGCCTATGGCCTGCATGTCGTCAACCTTTCAAGTGTACATGTGTCGGATATAGATTTGAACAGATACCTGGTATGTGTTGCAGTTGGCGATACATTGAGCTTAGGTCACCCTAAACGATCCACACCAGTACCAAGCTACGGCAGGAAGCAAAGGCATACATGCAGGCAGAACCCACCACCAAGCCTGTCAATGCCGGACGCCGTATTGGAAGCAATCTCACTTGAGACGTACACACAGCGATTATGCAGGTTGCGGTAGGTCCATGGGAACACAGTATATTGGTTTATCATTGGAGCCGCGATCATCGGCATTTTCAACAAGATTTGAAATGATCGATACAAATGAGACGAAGCCATGAGAGATCCTCCTACTTTGTTGACGATAGCGACCCCTTACATAGCGTTGTAAACAATCCAGCGGCATTATCTTCTATTCTGATACGCTTCTTACCTCCGTCGTCACCGCTACTATTGTCGACAAGAGATATGCTGCCGTTGACTTGAACAGAGCAGAGACCATACAAGCTTATAGCACCTGCGGGTTGACAATGATAGTCGTTAGGGTCTTTCACCAAATCGACAGAGTACGACGACAGTGGCCCTTGCACGACTGACTCTGCCATCTGGACTTGGCCCAAACAGGTGGGATATGATGCATAATTCATCATAGGTACCGAGGGAGGTTGACGAATGCTTGCCATTGGGTTAATGTCCAAGCCCGCATGCTGCCGGCCGGATTCTGAGCGACGAACGTCAAAGTTTCCAAAGCTGGTGTCATACATTTCACTGCCCTGCAAGCACGACAAACGGGAGTAACCCATGCCCTCGAGGCACGAGGCCGAACGAGGTCAACTGTTTATGTGGCATCACATAGCCAAGCCCGTAGACGCCAGACACCATCGCAAATATAATGACGCTAGAAATCTACACTGTGTGAGCGTTCAGCATGCCCCTAGCGAAAAGAGAGTTGCATGGATGTCATAGGTGTGGATCATTTGTTCTCACACTAGTTTTGCAACGAATGTCGGGGACGTTGCGAAACCATTCGGGCATGGTTTGCAACAGCAACGATACGAAGATACGCGATGCTTCTTCTGTGCGTACTGGCAGCTTTACCGACTATTTTACTGTTGGTCGAACGGGCCACTGACGCTGATGAAAACTAGATTTCTAGAGAATGGGTTAATGTGAGGACGGCCTCGTCATCGCATTTGTAACTGCAAACCGCCAACGTTTGCCTGAATGCCAATCAAGAAGAAACACTGGTGATCGTTCAATATGAGAACTCTTCCCACCTCCGTCGCTCTTGCAGGAGTTGTTGTTAAATATGCTGGTGCCGGTGAAGTCGAAAGACGAACTCGTATAGCCGCTTAGAGCTCCTGGAGACAGGTAATCGATGTGGTAAGACATTGTGTACACATTGTAACACATTTTGAGGCATGCTAAGATGTTATACTACACTGTAAGGCATTCCAAGACATCGTAAACATTGTAAGACAGTGTGCGACGTTGTAACACATTGTAAGACCTTGTACGACAATGTAACACGTTGCACGATACTGTAAGTTATGGTTCGTGTCTCGGCTCAACAAACCTAGCACGACGACGGCGCGGGTGCTACTTCGAACACAGGTTCAACGTATCCGATATAATAGAACTAAGACCCAAAGATATCGAGAGTTATCTGCCGTAGCACTCGCATGGTGGGTGATTCACGTACGCATCGCACATCGAGTCCAACTGTGCTTTGGAAACATTGGCAATACCAGGTTTGGTTCTAGACGGTGTTAGTAGATTAACACACTTAACCAAATCATCCCGGAACCGAACAGAAGCGACGTTCGGCCATGCCTAACTATAATAGTGCATGCGGTTTCAACCGCCAAACCTGACAACCAGACATGGTCCCGTCGTTCAAGACAAGCTACATCAGAAATACCCTCCTGTAATCAACTGCAGCTTCGAGCTAAGGGCACGACAAATTTGTTATCGGGGTCGGTGCCGTGTCCGTCGTCGTTGTCGACCATGGTCGGACGTGCGACAGACCATTAAAGATGGTACGATTGCAACACCAGGTGTGTCCGGTTTGATAACAAAATAGTCTTTCTAAATTTCGCATTTCGACAAGGCTCGTACCTCCTTTTCCATTGGCCACGCTGTCGACAAAAGAAGCGTTGCCGTTGAAGATGACGGATGCATTAGAATACGCACGAATGCAACCTGCGCGTAGATAGTATGTACTGGTTGTTGGCGTGATCAGCCAGTGCAAGTACACCTAAGACCCCAACTGATGCGTCTTTGTGATCCCTTGTTGCACCCCTGCGACATAGAACACATTCTTGATATAGCCGCCAGGAACTAGACGCATGGTCTGAGTACCGTTGATATGATTTTTTTACGCGGTTAGC
This sequence comes from Laminaria ephemera, assembly GCA_036873875.1. NCBI lineage: Eukaryota > Phaeophyceae > Laminariales > Laminariaceae > Laminaria > Laminaria ephemera. The sequence goes on along the minus strand of JAYJMJ010033938.1, from coordinate 5,104 downwards.
GTCCGACCGTTAACGGCAAGCTGGTGCAGTTCTCGATACAGGTGTGAACTATTGTGGGCATGTTTAATCAACCAAACGAACCATGCACCTATCCGTACCGAGTTATGGCAAGAAACACGCACCCAAATGTACGTACAATGCACCTTGCAGCCTATTGACGCCGTCACAATCACATGCGTAAGATTCTGGTATAGCTCGCAAAAGAAAAAATAGTTTAGATGTGAACTTGGAATCCATGGCAATACTCCTCTTTTCGTTGTGAAGATTTCACTGAACTCGTAGCCGTTACAGCGTGATAACCGACCAGAGGTATTGTTACATGTGCTTCGCGCTTTCAATGGCTCACCGGTAAAAATAATCGGACCACAGTATCACCTAGTTAAACAAATATCATCTAGTTCAGCATTGTCATCTAGTTCAGGGCGTTTCTTACCCCCGTCGTCCGCTGCTTCGTTGCTGAGAAACGATGTGCTGCCGTTGAATCGCGCAGAGGAGATAGTCGACACGTATATAGCCCCTGCGTGTAGGCAACATTGGGCCGTAGGGAGCTCAGCGCACATATACAACACAACGACTGCGACTCGCGCGTTCCTCTCCAATGCGAACGAAGCACATGCCGGTACGACATAATTTACTCTGACACATATGCAAATGCCGAGCAGGGCACGCTTTGGCCGGAGGCGCGTGTTTCGCGTAACCTCGCAGTCCGGATGGTCACCGGACGCCCTCCTGAAATCCGTTGTAGTTCTGCCCGAGATCGGTGATCCCGCAGTGCGCGCAGGGGCCGTCGGAAGCCAGTGCTTGCGGTCTTTGCGCAAAGACACGCCCAACAATGCTCGTTTTCTAGCATTGATTACCCAGTCTGCGACATTTACCCGTCAAGGTAAACTAGTTTCCCCGTTTGCGGCCTGTTTCCTTCTCCACAGGTCATCCTCCGACAACCTCTAGCAGATCTGCTATGGTATGGGTAATCATGAATCAGGTATATACCTACGTCGCTACTTATTCGTAATTTTATCCATCGGTCAGACGAGTGCATACGCCACAAGACTTGGGCCTACGTTAGCGCCACGTAGAATGATGGCAAGCAAACGTGCCTCCAACGCGTTTCACCCGAATCACAAAAACAAGCCGGCAGCATTTTGATTCGCCTGCAACGAAATGCGTTGCGGCATTTCGGGGTTGCGGCAAGCCACGACACGCCTCTGGTATCCAATACGCTGCGCGCCACTCAGCCGATTAATATGCGCCCGTGAGCGAATGCAACACATGTGTGTTCCCCCAGATACCTTGGAAGGTTTAGTGTATGAATGTCATTGTGTGAAAACAATGTCGCAAGTACGCATGCTTCAGATCGGGGTTTGGATAGCACTCTCGAAGTTCCCGGTACCGACGCGGTCCCAATGCCTAAGCTACAATCACTCGCTAACCTATATGCACGGCAACTACAGTAGGAGCCGATCATGCCTCCGAGGTACAGCCACAAAAAAAACATCAGAATAGAGGAAAATACAACGTGCTGCTGCCGTAGTATATGTTGACGTTTCATATAACCCAGTATTGAAACAATCTGGCTAACATATCTGCCAGTTTCGAGTCGCTTCTCACCCCCGTCATCCTCGGCTTTGTTGTTGAGAAACGAGCTGGTGCCGTTGATGTCCATGGAAGAGCCACTGTAAATATAAACAGCGCCTGCAGAAATGTAACATTACGAGTAGGCGATAAGGTCTTCAGCCGACTAGACGGCGCATGGAGACGGCGGCCTGTGTACGAGTCTGCCATGGACTAAGCACAAGCATCGTTACGAATTTCGTACCAGGTAGGAAATATATATCAAAGTTACACCCAGAGTTTGGAGGGGCATTAGTATTGTGAAGATGAGCCTAGTTTGCGTACTTCGGGTAAAGGTTTGCACGGTGAAATCAGAAGCATCCAGTACATGTCGCTACCGTATAACCCTAACGCTAACCCGAACCCTAACCCTAACCCTAATTACACATAGGAGATGTGTATGCCCCCGACGTATGTCCACATATACGTGCCTTTCAGCAGACTATACGGCCGTTCAAGTTCGTCAATGATCGATGAACCAAGCCACGGGCCATGATAGACGGAGAATGGTTGGGCCCAAACGATTCGCACGAGCGGGACTTCTCGAGTGCGGAACTACTCCATATTTGGCCATTGCAATTTGGATCGTGATACGCTATGCCATGGGACTATTCATCAGACAACCGTGCATTTGTCACGACGCGCGTGTTTGTGTGATGTCTAGCCCTGTTCATGTTAGAGACCTGAAACACTTCAGGCGTCCCGTCTACTGTGGCACGACCCAAACACCGTCTCAATGACGTTTGAGAACTAGACATACTAATACTTGTCTTCAAACGTGAAGACTTAAATAAGACGTTGTGGGACATTAGTGTTTGGTTTTCACATTAAGTAAAACATGTATCGGCTTTGCTGGCAGGAGTCAATCGTGCTTCGACACCACGAGCCATTGGTTGCGTTTATCGGACATACTACTACTACTACTATATTTGTCTAACGGACAACGGCGCTGGTTTGAAGAATGGGTTAGATTCGTAAAGAATTAGCGATTGCGACACCGGCCTCGCTTTCATCATCATGACGGTATTTCACGAGGGATTGTGTGCGTTGCCAACCGACGAGGAATGTGGGGAATGCACCACGTTTCAATGAAGACGTTTCCCACCTCCGTCGTTCGCCGCAAGGTTGTTGTCAAAGCTTATGTCACCGTCGACGTCGATTGAGCAACTCGTAGAAACGTACAGGGCACCTGAACATATGAAACACACATTAAAATAAAAGTGCCACGACATCATGGAAGATGGAAACCAGGTATTGTTCGTGTTGTGACATCATCGTAGGCAGCACGTTGACTGTCTAAGCTCTTCTGCGAAAGAAAGAGCACCACATCCACTAAAGCATACTAACACACAAGGGAATCTGGCGCAGATCTCACATCGTGTAGACGATTAGCTTCCGTGGACATATCGTGCCGACATTGGCCTTGAATATGTAACAGAAAACCTGCCTACTTTGGGTTTGAACGGTACACTTAGTCTATCTCTCCCAGTAAAGCTACATCAAGTCACACCGGTACTGACATCGAGCCGTAATAGTCAACCCATAAGCAGGTGGTATCGATTGCCAAACAAGTCTATGGCAGGCGCCATCTCGGAACTGCTGCAACGGAATATGCAAACACCCTGTTTTAACAAACGAAGGCTTCGAGCTCATGGGTAAGAGGTAATTGTCAATACGGTCAATGCCAGGCATTGATTTTGTTGACGATGTTCAAATGTGCAATCTACCAATTACTGCAGGTCTGAACACATAGTACCCTATCAGCTTGACTACGTAGTGCGAAAACCAACCCAGCATTGAAATAATGCATTCCGTGGTGATTCTCACCTCCATTGCCCGCGGCGGTGTTGTTTTGGAAAGAGGCATATCCCTTTAATCCGATGGCTACATTGGTATACGCACCCAGAGCACCTGGGGGCAGTCAAATTGTACGTTTTCATGCGTTCAGAGTACGAATATATTGGCCGCGGCTCATGCTCTTCTCGTGTGCCTACAAGGTCGAAGGCAATATACACCAATAACACAACGGTGAAGCCACCGACGGCCTGGTCTGCGTGAAGTCTGTAGTCGAACTATTAGTATACATCATTCGGAATCGTGTTTGGACATGAAATGATTCGATTTCGTGATACGTTAAGGGTGTGGAACATTGTGGGTAGATTCAATCACCACGAAGGAATCATTTCAGTACCAAAATACGGCAAAAAACATACGAAGTACTATATCATCATACCAAAATGCTGGTATTATCCACCTTCAAGCCTTTTATTACTGGACTGCATCTGACAAAGAACAAACCACGGGATGCCCGAAGGCAGCAACAACTACTTGCACTTGGCGGGACCAATACAGATTATGCTTCACGTTGGTGCCTCGGTCGGTAAGTTGCTGAATCATAGTAGAACATGAAACACCAAATTGAACCACTGTAGACTACTACACCACGTAGAACCCCCATAGAATATGCTACAACAAATGGAACAATGCTAGAGCACGCTACACCAACTTCAAAAGTAGTACCGCAAAATACGCTATACCAGAAATATGGAACAGTGAGCGTGGCGTGGTGTGCACTTTTGTGCCACGTCAGGGCTCAACTTTAGCCAGGTGTAACATCATTTATTTCGAGACTCATGTTCCCTCCTATATAATTTGCTGATTTGCGGAGAAATGTGATGCTGCCGTCCATTTGCAAAATCATGTTACTATCCAGGTATATAGCACCTGCGCGAGTAGTGAAAAATGGTCGTGAGAGTGTTCAGTCTAATCGACGGAGTTCGACGGCAGCGGTCCGCGCAAGCCCCAACTACATCGACTACTAACGTGTTGGTATCATGTGGTGGACAACACGTAGAATGTATCGATAGCGGTTTGGCGTGTGATTGTATTGTGTGGCTGTTCCAGTGCACGAGCCTTAGGTCGACCTTGGACATGGATATTTATTATTCCAACACAGGCGCGGTAATTACGCGGAGCAAACCTCACGCCAAGTGGGAGCAGGTCATGGTCCCGAGGTACGGCAACAAAGGACGACCTTACAAACAAAACCACACACATTTCGAGCCTGTGAATACCAGACACTCATACCCTTTTGCGGGCTGGATATACACAGAGAGCAATGTCATAGGAAGCGACTTGAGGTTATGGGAACCTGTATGGTGTCCTACAGTATGTGCTGCGGGAACCGGCCCTCTTGAAAGGTTTCGGGCGGCGTGTTATGACACACATAACCACGTTACTGACTTCTTAAGACCTATCAGGTACGGAATATGACGGATTATAAGTCTGTATACGGAGACCGACGCTGAATATATCAACGGGCTAGATTTGTGGAGAAATAACTGTTTATAGTGTGAGAATGTCCTCGTTGTCATTATCGTAACTACAGACCGTTGCTATTGTGTTTTTATAAAAAGAATTAAAAATACACAACAGCTGTGAGATCTAGGATTTCGTCGAAACTCATCTTTGCAAGCTGTGTGTGATACTCCGA
>JAYJMJ010033836.1:0-21617 GCA_036873875.1 Laminaria ephemera | reverse complement strand
AGAAGGAGGAGAAGGAGCCGCAGGAGTTGTGGGGCATGTTGTACGCTGACGATGCAGGCATCGTGTCGCGATCACCAGGAGGGCTGGAGAGGATGATGACGGTAATCGTGACTGCGTGCTCGGCGTTCGGGCTTACGGTGTCGGAGGCCAAGACCGAGATAATGTTCCTGCAGACGAAAAATGGGGGGGATGTGTTGTTCACTGTCACTGCAGCCGGCCAGGTATACCAACAAACGATCGAATTTGTGTACTTGGGCGGGGCTATCAGCGCAATTAGGGCTAGGGTTAGGGTTAGTACGACAAAAATGATAACAAATCAAAACCAGACACCAAGCAACAAGCAACAAGCATATGACACCACCCAACCATCGTCGGAGGCAGCAACCATGCTGGGTTCCCAATGCACCTACTGTAGGAGTAGAAGCATTTCCGCATGGTCTATCACGTACTCACTACAGTTTCTGACGACAACGGTGCCCATACCGCCATAATCGCTTCCGTACCCAATACGAAACAAACGAAACGAACCCAAAAAATATACAATCAAAACCACAGCAACCAAGCAGATGACACCACTCAGCTGGCGTCAGGACAGCACCCAAACTGGGTTCCGAATGCAACTACTATAGGGTTAGGAGCATTGCCGCCTGGTCCGTCCTCTACTTACGGTACCTACAACGCCGGTGTCCACACCCACATCGTCTCCTCCATAACCCCCAAGGGTACCCAAAAATGAAACAGGAAGGGCAAAGAAGGAAAGTTAAAGGGAGGAAGAAAGGGACAAAAGGGATGAAAGGGAAAACCGGTTCAGCAAGTGCCAGCATACCGGCGGCGGTAGTACCGCAGTATCGGCCGGCACTGCCCCCCCGAGGGGGTTGGAGCAGGCAATAAAAAAAACAAAACAAAACAAAAGCACGAGGTAGTCGTCGAAGTTTGAAGGTACGTAGACAGATCCTACCTCCAGTCAGCCTAGTGCCTTGCTCCCCTGTCTTCCGTCTCTTTGCTTTTTTCAACCGCGGTGTCCCTACTCCCCCCCCCCCCGTTCGGCTTTGGCCGCCACGAATCCGGGCTACGCGACGCCCGGAGCTCTTTATTGCCTCCTCTGCGTGCCACCTGACTATAAACCGTTCGCTGCTTCGAAGAACCCCCGCTACCATTTGTCCGCTTTCTTTGCTGCATGGACAAACAGTGCGGCTCCAACTCCAAATTTCCGTGAGGAGTCTTCAGTGGAGCCTTTGGTGGATCGAAAAACGGCAAGGTCGTCCCTCAGGGTTCTGAGCCAGTTGTTCGGTGACCCACTCGGTCCCGGGTTTTCCCCACCGACTATCTGCCTAAACATCATCCGACTAGGCAATCGCTCCTTCTTTTGCCGTACCATTGCCCCCGCGAAGAAGAGCCGCCGTCTCCGGATGGTCGTTTCGATGCTCTCGCATTTCGTCTTTTTGAGGGCATTGGCGTACGAGAGGTTGGTGTGGTCAGCACGACGCCGGAAGCCAAGGATTTGCCGGAGAACATCGAGGTGCGCCTTTTTGAGCTTTTCATTGTGAATCGCGTTCAGGGTCAACGTCACACACCCGCAGAGCAGAGTCTCAACCACATCGGCCTTCAGCATGCGGACCTTCAGGCTGAGCGGGGCGGTCGCCATATAGTATAGCTCTGGACCGAACCGCTTGTAGCATGCACTCATGAGCTGGACCCGGCGCTCGATCTCAACCATGAGGTCAACCCCTTCGTGGATAACGGCGCCGAGGTATAGCAACTGCATCGTCTGTTTATATCTCTGTCCTGCGGCTTCGATGACGAACAGTGGAGCCCGGATGCAAGGTCCCATGTTTGCAGCAGCGTGATATCCGTCTTGTTTTCCGAAACCGTGCGGCCCTGAAGCTTCGAAGACGGTCGTAATGACTGTCATCATTTCAGGAAGCCCCTCTGCTGATTTCGAAACAGTGCCTGCATGGTCGGCGTATAACATGCCCCACACGGCCCTCCGCACGCATGCCAATGGTTCCTCGTCACTGCCTGCCCTATCGTCATTGAGGTGGACTAGGTTCTCCACTATGCCTTCGTCCTCGCAAAAGCGAACGAGGATAACGTGTAACGCAGCGGCGAAAAACATGTTGAACAATAACGGCGATAGCACGCAACCCTGCCGAAGCCCCTGCGTGGCGTCAAACCAATCCGAGAGCTCACCGTCGTCCGTACGTACGCGAGCCCGCATGCCGTCGTGGAACCGGCGGATGACCGCGTCATTGAATAACAAATAAACACATTTGCATCTGAATACAGTACTTGTGCATCGTAGTGCGCAGCAGTGATAGGGAAAGGGGAAATTTTGGAAATAAAATCGCGTACAAAAACTGACGTATCATAGATCGCGATCATACTCGAAGCCACCTAATCAATCACCAATCACCCCCGCCTAGTTCGTGGTTATCGCGCCATCGTTCCCACCGACAGCAAGCAGTTTCAACATTCAAAACATAACATAAACCTTTTACTAAAAACCTACGCATCACGGCTTCTGGCGTACTTTAGTTAATGAATTCCGCAGATCGTTTCAGTACTGTACGTGCCATCGACGAGGTTGCTGTCCTACAAATTCAAAGTATTTCAAAGGCTCACCCGCAGATAGATAGCAGTTGTATACCAGACACCCCTCAACACACGCCAAAGGTCCTGGTTGAACTCGACAGGGATCAGACCTCGAGTGTACGTCATGATTTCAAAGGGCATCTTTTTTCATGAGCTATCACATGCTTGCCGGGTGTGAGCTACCATGAGATGGCTCTTTACGTGTGTTTGCCGGGTTTGAGCTGTGGAAACAGCTCTTTAGCTGTTTTTTCCTGTCGGTGAGCTGTAAGAACTACATGAGCTATCACATGTTTGGCGGGCGAGAGCTACTATTTGATAGCTCTTTACACATGTTTGCCGGGTGCGAGCTGTGGGAGACAGTTTTTTTGCATGTCCTTCTGTGATTGGTGAGCTATAGAAGCGACACGAGTTAGCTCATGTAGCTATGACGCACGTGTTTCCTCTCTACAAATATACCATGTTCGCTGTATGTTGATTTATGTGGTGACTGTGCGATATAGCGTGTCTCACCAACCTGCCCAGCAATAAATTGCGGTTGCATGATTAGGTATACGGAGTTCAGGAACAGAAATATTATTAATACCTCACGGTGTCCATACGAGTAGTGACGAATGGATCTGTGGTGCGTTTTGCTATGGAATCGCGAATTTAATTGGGGCGCTGCAGTACATTAGCGTTTGCCTTCTTTTTGATTCGTGGCCGGCGCCCAAGTGGTGCTGTATGGGTTGATAATGCCGTGTCGGGGAATATTTTCGATATCAATCCTACCTTTGAATACTACACTTGATACTATTGAAAATGATAAAGATGTTTGTTATTGTTTTGGCTGTTTGTGTTGTTTCGGCACGCTAGATCTGAATTGGCTTGGCCCGATTAGCATGATGGCCCAAGTCGCCGGGTTTTAGCTTACCTTTATAATATTTGTCACTTTTACTTTCCAGCTTCTGGACAAGCCGTGGTCACAGGTTTCGTCCCTTCCCCCCCCCGGTACGTGCCTTCATTTTTATTGCGCAGAGGGTTCAGCATTCCCAACGCTCCTCGATTTTCATATAATTTTGCGAACTCACGCTCTCGCGCTTTCCCGAAGTCAATATTTAGAACAAGAAAAAGTCCCCACGAGTACGATTATGCACTCGGGGGGGGGGCTTGAACCAGCGAAATCGACCTTAGTGGGTACGAGGTTAACCCACTAGACCATCGGGGACGTGTACAGCTCTTATTCATTATATCTATGTTGTCCCGAGGCTAAGATACACCAGTGCCTTGAATGAGCTACACCGTCTACATATGGTTTCTCGGATGTGAGCTATGCGGGCTACAGTATGATACGTGACCTAGGATTTGTTCCCTTGGTGAGGTATACGAGCTGCATGATCCACCACATATATCCCCGCGGGTGAGATGTAGGAGTCACATGCGCCACCAGGTGAGAGCTATATGAGCTATGTTATCTACAATTGTGTTGGCCGGGTATGAGCTGTGGAAAGTGCTCATGTATGAGCTGTGGAAACAGCTCATTAAACTATTTTTTCGAGTGGATGAGCCATACGGGCTACATGATCTATCACGTTTGCCAGGTGCGAGCTATGACGTAGCTCTTTACATACGTTTTTCAGGGTTTGAGCTGAGGAAATAACTGTATAGGTCTTTTTTCCGTGGGTGAGCTATATGAGGTACATGGGCTATCACGTGTTTTCCGGGTGGGAGCAATTGTTGGGTAGCTCTTTTCATACACTTGCCTGATGTGAGCTAGGGGAGACAGATGAGTTAGCTCATCGTCTGTCCGACGTTTGAAACAGTACCAGACAAAATCATCCAGCTATCGCACATTTTCGCGGTTTATTGATGTCGCCACTGTAGACCCTCATTTCGAAACAAGTTGCCTTTCCGTATAGGATGGGCATCGAAACCGTTCACGCATACAAACACACTACTGGCAAGCTGAAGACTATCATGTGCCAGTACCAACATTCACTCGTATGCCAACACACAACACCTCAAATGCGTATATGCTTCGGTCACAGCAGCGTCATTCCTAAAAGAGGTGGATGCTATCTCGCACAGTAGTAGCACGTTGATGTGACAATAGGAGCAGAACGATATCTTTACATCTATCTACCGCTTTGGGACCTAAAATTTATACTTCTGTAATACTGTGTCTTGGTAGGTCAAAAGGTCGAATGGGTCAACCCTAAGCACCCTGCTTGTTCATACTCTACCTGACTTTATTCCAGTTGTGTCCTCTGAAAATGCCAAAAGGAACAAAAAACAACAAAAAAGAGGATGATAGTACAACCAGCATGCGACAGCGACCGCACAGTAATACACAACGAGTTAGATGACGCCGCAAGCTGGTAGTTATCGTTGCTGGCATGGGATGACTGCCTATGGGGCTCATGCTCACGCAAGGTAAAGGTCGTACACAAAGGGGCGGAGGGGGCGGGGGTGGAGAGAGGTTTCTTGTAGCCCCAAATCCTATCCCAACCAGGTACTCTGAATATCTCAGCTAAATCAAATACCATCCTAGTATTTTACTCAGTCGGCAAATAGCGTCCCTGCGTAGAAGCTCTTGATGCTTGGGTGAAGTATATCTCATTCACTCGTGCTCGCCTTGGCCGGCTCAGCCGCCGGCCAGCCGGCTTATACCCCCAGCCCACCAAGACGCCAGTCCTCACTCCAGTGTCGATCCCATATATCTTGCGATTATTTTCCTTCCTCCTATCCTCCTGATATGTGCACTCCTTGTCATTCTGCCCCCACGCATCAGACGGAAAAATCAATATCGCGACCACATCGTCGATATCCGGCCCACAATCGCCTTCCAGCCAGTTCTTGCTTACTAACCTCTAGGCATCAATCTCCGCGCATACATTTTCTCCTCCCGTGCTCGGCTGGAAATGGGGGTGGCCACGGCGCAAGGAGAGTCATAGTTTGTAGCTGTTGCTGCTGCTGCTGCTGCTGCTGCTGCTGCTGCTGCTGCTGCTGCTGCTGCTGCTGCTGCTGCTGTTGCTGCTGCCGTGGCGGCCGTGTCAGCAGCTGCTGCTGATGCTGCAGGCACTCGTCGTCAAGCTCCCTCTGCACTTTTTTGTCCACCATAATTTCCTGATCTTCAGCTTTCATCACCGTTCTTTCAACCAAAACCACCTCATTCTGGGCACTGTCCTTTTCGTATTTGCCTACCTCTTGCATATCCCCGCTATCTTCCTCCTGCGGTGGGTGCGACCGCGTTTACGCTGGCTGCGGCGGCTGCTCGAGCTAGTCTCTGACTTCCACCACCATATGTTCGAGTTATCTATGCCACGCCTGCATGAACTCCAAATTCAATGCGATCTCGCATGCTTCCAAAATATTGTCTTCAGTCTCGTCATGTAGCTTCGCCGCCCAATAGGTTTGGTTCACAAACGTCTGGTGCTGGTGCCATATGGCAAGTTCGCTGCCATACCCTTCAAGCGCCGAGGTGTCTGGATGGCACGGCTCCCAGCGACTTCCTTGTCTGGCGCTGGTACTGTGTGATCACGGTAGTCTTCTGACTGGTGTGTTGGGTAACTCAGGGCGAGTGTTGGGCTATCTCTCGAGGATAGGCGGGTTGAGCATGAGACCGCCGCCATCAGGTGGAGTAAAGGAAACGTACCAGATTTATTGTGTTGTATTAGCCACGCATAGTGTGCAGGAGACAAATAAATGCTCCACCAAAAATGACTGAACCCAGTAGGGCATCCATGCCGTCACCCTAAATTCCCGAATACGGATGACATGAGTATTCATTTACCATCTACGTGGATCCCATGAGGTTACACATATCAGAACAATGCGGACTTAACCGGTAGATTACATGAGATCCAATACAACTTGTTTGGTGGTAAATATTTATTTTTTAAGCGAAACAAATGCTGATTTTTCGTGTTTTCCTATTTGTTTTTGCGTATAGCTTGTCCGTTTTGTTAACGTGTGGCCTGATGGGAAGCATGAACAAACAAAAAAAACGGGAAGAGTAACGGCGCCATCAGAAATGAATATGTTACACCAGAACAGGTTGTAAGGTGATCGTGTAGCTTATCACAACAATTGTCTGGGAGTGCATTTCGAATATCGCGTCTACACATCGTGCTTTTCTGAATATGTTATTTTTTTTTGTTTTGGTAATGGCCATTTTGAGCTCTGAACCACGATGATTTCTCAAGGATAGTACTATTATTACGGAGGACCATAGTAATCATGACCCACGACATACACAAAAACCTTTATTTTCCACCGTTTTTACTAACCATTTTTGGTGCTGATTACTACGTTCCTCCGTATTAGCGAAGTAACATAAATTAAAAATCGTCGGGAACGCGAATTTACATTTTGCCAAGGGCGTCGTTGGAAAATAACGGCGGGTGAAATGGTGTCTTGGTTCTTTCAATACAACAAATGGCGGCACCCAGAATAAAAGCGACATCCCCAAATGAGCACCCCCGTAGAGTTCTGCCTCTAGGGTTGGGACACGGGGTATCCCCTGCCAGATTTTCCTATTCAGCAGTTCCTCGTTGTTACTTACGTGTGTTTGTTTGGCGGCCAGAATGCCCAGGCTACCCCCGGGCTTAGAGCGGGGCGGGGGGGAGTAGGTAGGACGCAAACTCAATCGTGCGAAGAACAAACCAAAACGTCGATTACGGCGCAAGGCCAGAGAACACCGAAGGTTAATACCGGCTTCAATACTGCCATTCGACGCCATTTGTTATGTTTGTAGGGCGGGGAAACAGATTATCCGTTGCGAGGTTTACTTATTGAGCAGGTCCTGATTAGTACCCACGTGTGTCCGTTGCTTAGATATAGAAGAGATGGGCATAATCCATGCCCACGCCCCGATGAAAGACTGGCAAGGTAGAACTCCACCCACCTGTTCCCAATGGTTCCCATCTAAGATACGCCTCCCCAGTCATAAGAGTACTTCCCAATCATCTGTGCTCATTACATCACCGGCCTTCCAAGGCAATATCATATCGGCAGATGATATACAAACATCCATAACCACTCTTAGCCTAACCCTAAAACATTATCTGCGTAGTACACTTGAGGGGACTCTGTGGGATAGTTGTTTTTGGGCAATCGCAGGGGTCGTGGCGTGCGTTTCTTTCTCGGTCTCTGGATGTTCCTATTATTATATTTTGCACAGAAGGTGTACCTGGGTTTGGTTTTTGCCTTGTTATATAGACTAAACTATAAACTTGTTTGGGCTGGTCAGTGTTACTTGCCCGGCTACTTGAGCGGTGGAAAATTGTTTTTTCTTTAGTTTTGAAGAGATTTTTTATGTTGTACACCTGGCATACGTACCATCGACATTTTGCATGATTTGGTTTGCAAGGTATACTAAATTGTACCTGGTACCAGGTGTACCACAGGCCGTAGTGTCGGTCCCGTTGCGTACTGGTACGGCGGTGCACGTAGTGTTTTTTTTTTTTTTCAATTCCATCGAGATACTTTCATGGCCTTGTTGGTGATCACGGGCTACTATTTTGTGAACTGACTGTTGTGAAAACAGTATAATCCTAATGATCAAGCCTTCGTACTTCGTTTATTCTTTTGTTTCCGGTATACGCACCATCAACAGTAGTTTTGCGTTATGGTTTGGTTGGCAAGATATATGAAATTGCACCAGGTATACCGCAGACCGTAGTGTCGGTCCCGTTGCGTACTGGTACTGCGGTGCACATAGTGTTTTGTGTTTTCCCCCTTTCATCGAGATACTTTCTTGGCCTTGTTGGTGGCCACGGATTAGATTTTAGTGAACTGACTATTGTCTGAACGTTATCACCATAATTATCATAAGGCCGAGGGAGACTGCGAGAATTTGAATATGAACTCCCGATGTCGGTTGCGTGCGTTCCCGCTTGGTTCTTGATTTGAAACCCAGTTTCACGCCCGTGGCAAGAAATCGAACGAGCAAAGGAGTGAGTCGAACGCAGACGATTTTCTGAAATCTGGGTCGTGTGACCACATCACAACACACGCGCACCGCAGCACGCGCTTCACCCACGCATCGCACAACGCACCCCGGTTTTGGCGGGGGGTGTGACACCTTTGACATGGCTCTGATGTAGAGCGCAGAGGGTATACTAAGTACACATAGCAGCAACACCAACAACAGCAGTCATGGTAGCCTCGTTCATGTCAAATGGCATCATGTATCGAAGCTATACAATTTGCCCATCCCTCGTTTTCGTTACAAAGTCTGTTGCTGGGTTGTGATTGACGGTTGTGATTGACGACTGCTATTTACCGATTTCTTCTTTTCCAAAGTTGCGGTCATCCCAAAACCGGGTTCAAACCCGATTCGGAGACAAGTGCTGGTAAGGAAAATCGGAATAGGCTTGTGCATACATTTAAAAGACGCTTCGAGCAGATGTGCGTCGATAACTGCACTTATGCTCTGTTTTTTGTGTGTTTTATCCCGTTCTGTGTTTGTAGATCTACCTGACAAGGTCGCTTGATTCGAGCAAGGGCGGCACATCTAACTCACCTAGCCCAAATATCGCACAGACCGTATTACCTCTATCGTAACACGTCGTCGATGTTGACCACTCACAAACAGTGAAGCAACCATACCTGTTTTTTTTATCATTTTGCAGGTCATTGCTTCTGACATACTGACATACATATGCCCCGTCCGGTATTGAGATGGAGGATCGCCACTTCGTCATACGGTATAAAGGTATACCTGGTGTCAATACTATTGTTTCCTTGCCTACCGAACATGTGTAGGGCGTACTTCGTTCCGGTATAGAACGAAACGTAGTTGTTCCTTTTCGACGATACCTAAGGTGGCACGATACTACTATACCGAATGAGACCACTTTTACCCAATCACTTCCCACTCGCTGCCCTGTGCGCATGACAGACGTTTAACGCGCCTCTACCACTGTCATGCGAATCTATTACAGCCAGAAGAAACGACCGATTATTTCGATTGCTTTTCCCAGGATTTAATGCGAAACACCTCACCTCGTGCGAAAGCAATGTAGGGCACCGAGAACAACCGGGGCTACAGCATACGCCGGCTTGATCGTCGTCATCTTCCATGGGGGTTTTGCGGACAAAGGAACGTCAACAGCGGCGACGATCGTTGCTATTTATGTTCATGAAAGCAGCCCATAAATAGCCCAAATGCGGTGATATTTCTCCGCGATGTGACGTGCGCAAAGCAGCAGTGTCACCGGAACACAGGTAGCTGCAGCCAATATACACCCATCAAAACAATATTTTGCCGCTACAGACACATGTCCGATGCTTCCTGGTCAGCGGCGTCCACATTTCTCTTGGTGGTGATGTGCCTCGAGATATTCACTTCACTTCTGGCGCAACCCGTCAGTTAGGGGAAACTGTAGTGCGTAGTGTGTGGATAGATCCATCTGGCTGAGGGTTTGCTCTCTGTGTGATTGATGAAAAACGGCCACATTTTTCGTGATGTCAGGTACGAGTACCATGTGCCTGATACAATGTTAAGCACTTGTACAACATAAGAGCAGTATCTCAACGATACACCCGCGGTCACAAACCCAGAAACAAGAAAGTGCTGCGGCAATTGCCCATGCCCGATGCACCCTGGTCGGTTAAATCCAAAGGGCGCTTTCAGGAGATGTGCGCCTAGAGGTCCACATGATCTCTGGTGTACCTGCTCCGTAAGATGTAAGTACCCTTGCTGCTTCAGGTGTGGATGCGTACAGGATAGTAGGTAGATTCAGCTCATCAAGTATGCCCTCTGTGTGTTTGAGGACGATTAGGCGATATTCTTCGAGATGTGAGATACATGCAGTAGTACCACATCAACACAGCTGCAGCCTACACCCACCAGCGACGAAATAATGTGACTATTGAATGTTGGTCACTGATATCCAAAATACGGTTGTTAGAACGTGCGTCGAGAGCTTCGCTCGACCTCTGATGCAGTACTCTTGTGGGGTTTGCCGAGTTTGCTACGTGTGTAGTGTGGACAGATCCAGGCTGACTGGGTATTCTCTCTGTGTGTCTGGTCAAAAATGCTGCAAGACTATTCGCGACGTATGTGGCACATCCGTGCATCAGTACCACCGCGACACAGCTGTAGCCATACAACCAGTAACAACGAAATGTTGAGCATGCTCGATGCGTCTTGCTCGGTGCCATTGAAAACACGCCTTCGTGGCGACATGCGTTGTCAGCACCACGTGACCTCTGTTCTGCTCGGTATGCTGTACTGAGCTGTGTGTATATTCCCCTCACTGACCACGCTTGCTGTATCCTTGTGAGAGGAACATGGCTATGGATTTATTGTTGCACAGTATTATGTGTATACTGCTACTCAACATGCGCCGGCCTGCTTGAACCACCACATGGAGGGATCAACGTGCTTCACGAGTCTGGCAAAGGCTAGGGTGGATACGTACGACAGCAGCACACCAACAATATTAAACCGGTACATATATCCGCAGGCAGAACGAATGCGATCGGCGTTTCCTCGTTGGATACTGTCAGTATCGCATTGTTGTTAATCTTGTGGACTATGTCCACCTCTCAGCGGCGAGCACTACTCACATGGCATTTCAATTTCGGTTTTTAACCTGTACTTCCGAAACCACCATAACGCCCTTACCGTGGACCTATCGCCAACATCATGTGATGTGACACCGCATGGTGACCCATGCTGTTGTACATCCAAATTGTGACCCCTCCGGCGTAGTTGCGTAGGGGCCAGCCCTATTCCCTAGTTCTAAATAGTGTTGCCATGCGAACAATAGTAGCATGTGAGCTTTAACGTCGATCGCAGAAAACCAATCTCAGAAGGAAGAAAACAAATGAAAATATAAACACGAAAATCCATGCAAGTTAAACTCTTTTCTGTATCTAACCATTGATCGAATCTTCTTCCGGTGTTTGCTCTACATTTCCCTGTCACTACATGCTCGTCTGCCTTCTGCTCTCACCTCCTGTCATATCCATCGTCATTGAGGTTCACCTTGTCGACGGCCATCCTCAAAGTCCCACAATATCTGTTCACAGGGCAATTCCATATAACTGTGCAACCTTTATCTCCGGAAGTATTACTAGTGAATACCACGCAACGTAACACTACTCTTGCGACCAACGCGGGAGTCGGTTTACGTCATAACAAGGATGGGGCGCACAACGAAATAGGTGGCGTTAAAATGACCCCGTCGAGATAATCTTTCCATAGACGCATTGCTCGGCGTCTTCAATTTCCCAGTTGTCGAGATATCGGTTCGACAATTCGTCCAAGTTGTTGTGCGACAATTCGTCCAAGGAGATGTGTTATTTTGCGCATTATATACAGTACAGTACCACTTAACCCCAATGACCTATCACCAACTACGTAAATAATATGTTTACTGCATGATGACCCAATCCTCTGCCATCAATAGTTCCAATATATGATTCCTCCGCCAATGTGGCGGAGCGGCCGGTCATAGTCTCGGTTGTGTCAGGAACCCACTCCTTATGTTATAGATCGCCGCTGATTGTGATTGTAGTTTTGACAAACACCAACCCTAACCGCACACTCCCACGCTGCTCTGCCTGGCTTTGCTTCGTTTGAACTGTTACCGTGGTTAGTTGGTGGTGTTACTGCCTCTCCGGCGCTTGGGAGCCAATAGGTCTGTATTACAACATTACATTGCGTTCACCCGTGCACTGCTCTTTCTCGACACGAAGGTAGACCTGGGGAGTAAGTGTCATTTTGTACGCTGTAAGCACACGGCTAACCGGGTGGAGGCTGTGGTTGAGGGCCAAACCTCGACGTGGTTGCGGCAGTGGCACTCCAGCGTTTAGTCCTGTCGTTCTCGTTCAAGTACAGGGGCGCTTGAGATTGTATTACAACTTAGTCGCAGGAGTGCCCGGCCCCTCGCCTCCTTTGACCCGGTCAACCGGTCCCTCCCGTCCCTCATATATTTGGTACTACATATTAGCCTTGCGGTTTTCCCTGCCCCGCCTTCACGACGGCCTCTCTATCCCCGCGCAGACCCTTAACACTCAGGAAAACCTGCTATCATGGTGCCGAGAAAAGCTCAAACTTGACTGGCACGCTGCCGCATACTTTCAGCAACACATATTGTCACGAAGCATCTAACTAACAAGGGCTCATTTCCGTATCGAAGCTGTCACAGACGGTCTAAACACGACATGGCTCAGCGTAGGGGATGATTCTCAGTTTGAACCCAGGCGAGCACGTTGGTCAGGTGCGGCGAAACAATACGAGATAAATCGATGCCGTGTACGGCGTACTGCGCGTCGTCTATTGTCAGGGAACACCAGTCGTTGGCAGAAGCCGTTCTGCCCCGGCGCTTGTTGATTCCGTTGCGCCTTGTGCATGCCAACTCGCAGGTGGCGTGTATACGCGTTCTTCTGAAGTCCACATGAACGACAGCACTGCTTTCATCGACAACTCCGCCGGTGATTCTGGAGGTGAGGAACGTGATTACGTTAACACGTACCAGTACGCTTTGGTTTCCAGCAAAAAATTCGAGGGCGGAGCGTATAGGTCTAATAGCGACGTAGCTGTGAGACTCGGGAACGCATCGCATATCAAAGCACGATTCGGAGATCGAATAGGCTTTTACCCTGCCAATGGTGCAGGTTCTCCATGCACAACCCAGGAGTCTGTAAATAATACATGAAGTAAACGAATATCCGGCAAAGCAGTAAAACTAAGCTGTGTAGAGTGTGTTTTTGTTGCTGGTGTTGTCGTTGTTATTCTCGCACTCGCCCACCAGGGAAATAAACGAACACCAACAAAAACCTAATTGAAATTTGCGGAATGTCGCCGAGCAAATATAGATGAAACAGGTTCAGGTAAACTACCAACATTAAAGTCGATTGATTCCATACATATATATATATATTATGACGTTGCAGGCATCGAGGAAATCAAGTTGACCATATGATAGGCAAAAGCCATTGCGTGCTCGTATTTTTGATCGTGAAATACATCGCACGCAGAACAACTCTACTCACCGTAAGGTGCCAACCCAGGTACAATACTGGGCGGTGGTTGTTCTGTGTTGTTTCGTGTCCGGTGGGAAGGTGTATTTTTGTTCCTTTAGGTTGCTGAACAATTGAGCGAAAACAATTACCGGGGGATTATTGTCATGAAAACATTCAATACGCCCCCTGATCCGATTACACGTTCACCCATGGCGCGCCTAGACGGTTATCTGCGTTATAGCCACAGGACGAGGTTTATACAAGGGTTTCTGGATCCAATACAAGTGCAAGACACAAACGTTAAAAAAGCGGGTAAAGAATAAGTGCTGATAGAAATTATTTTCTTATGATGTATTGCGTTGGATATGTTCAAGCGTACTACAGTACGTCCCAACCGGTGATGCAAGGAGTAGGTCCTGGTACCATTGGCACAATTTCATTTCTCCGTAAGATGAAATATAACGGAGACCACCAAAGGGGGCTAAGGTGGGCGGGTGACTCACTATCCCTTCCATTCACAATATTACACATGCACTATATCCCAAAACAAATATGAGATGACGCATCCGTTTCAAGCGTACAGGCGTGCCGTTGGGCCAATCAGCGTGTCGGGTAACCCCCATGAACCGTCCTCGCGCGCGATATGTTAACCGTCGATGCCTCTTGCTAATATCAACGGCATGCCGAAACTGGCAAATGTGTTAGATGTGGTGTACCCCCTTGGGATAGACATCTTCTCGATCAAGTCAACTGTTGGGTTTCCCCCTAGCGTGTTTATGCTATACCTAGGCTTTGGAGAGGTATTTTTGGTGGCCCGCCACTTTCAGACACTTGACCAAAACAAGCTTTTTCGATGACGACGTACCGTATATTCTAGTCAGTCCAACCGATTACTATTTGGAAGAGGCGGGGAAAATCAACTCATCTATTCTTCTCTTCGCAAAACTTCACAAAACCTTGAGACAACCAGGACGATCACCCCGTTACGGTCCTCGCTGGACGAAGTCAACGTATAGCACGTGTCATGGGGTGAAGGATGCTGATTATCGTCCCCACACACTTGCAGGTCGCCGTTTGCAGGGTATCTTGCACGGTACCACACTTACCCGAAACACTCGTATTTCGACATCATTGTGCGGAAATGGCACGCCTGCAAAGAGTGCAGAACATCGTTTTCAACATGGAAAATGACACCTTACCGCTTGCTTTCCTCGACAGAATTTGCACCTGCGATGAGATTCCAAAGCTGGGGTGTACTGTAATTTTTCGGAAAAAACACGTCAGTCTGTTTTCCGGGTCTTGGCAAATGCAATGCGTGTTGACTTGGTCCGATCGTAGACGTTTCAAAATTCGATCCCTAACGAGAGCTCAAGCCACAATCGTACTCGTTGCGTCCGGGGTTGACATCAATTCCATCATCGCCCCAGCCTTGGGCTCTATCTCCGCTCTCACTTCATGGAAACATATTTTCTGGGCTACGAAATGTTTATCGTCGGTTTTTCCTGTGATCGAATTTACCTGCCAGCGCGGTAAATGATCCCTTCATCCGCTGTTAAAGGATACGTCGTATCCACGTTATCGTGACTGTCATTAGGCTACAAAATACCGGTGGTGCTCGCCAGACAGCGTTTGGCATGTTGTTAGGTTTGATCTCATTATCATCATCCCCCCTTACGCACCTCATCCATTCCGATTCCATCCCTATCATCCGCTGTTGGGCATCTAGTCACGAGTCTAATATCGTACTCGCCCGCCCGTGTGCGATTTGTGGGTGTATCTAGTGCATGGGCGCCCCTGGCCCACTCCGATCTGTGACGATCAAGGAACCGAATCCGGGTGCTGAGGCAGCAACCGGATCTATTGCTGCCCATTAAGGATGTACTGAAGTATACCTAGGCCAACGGTCTATCATCGGCACTAATGCCTACGCCGGCATCAAAGCATATCGTTCTAACTTGGCTCACTTCACCTATGCGCTGGTACAGACCCCACACTCAGTGTGCTAGCGGCACTGGTACCTCGGAAATTAGCCCCATTGGTCCTAATCAGCCCTTGGGGTGCTTCACATCTCCCTCCCACTATTCTACCCACCTACGGAGGCCCTCCCGTCCATTACGCGCACCAGATATATTTTCCCCATTTCTTATACACCGTTTTTTTTGTCTCCGCGCTTCCCTCACGCCGGTTGTTCTACCCCCGCGCCCCCTCGCTCGCGCACGCCAACAACCGTCCCGATCCCTGTTTAAGGATACGCCTTTGCCTGGTACCCTAAACCGTCCACATCCACTTGTTTACAGACACAATCGAACAACCTAGGCCTCGCACGTATCAACGCTGCCACAAGCGGTTCAAACACGATATGGTATACTGTATTGCAGTACCAGAAATGACGCTCGGTATGAACTAAAGCTACTAATAGCCTCCAATTCGGTGTATCGGAATTTTACAAGCTATTTCGAGCCGATTACGACGTAAGGCGCGTGATGCGATAGCAGATATCGGACTTCAATCATTGATAAACGCATAGTTGCCACCGCTTTCCTTGATGCCGTTGATTCTTGTGCTTACCTTCCGGCAGGTGGTGTGTGTTCTTACGCGGAATCAGAAGTCCACATGGAGGGAAGCACTGATTTCATCAACAACTCAGCCGGTCGAAGAGGAGGTGAGGAGCGTCGCGGTGCTACCTCATACCAATTTGCATTCGTTTACGTTGTGCACGAGAACGGAGCGTATAGGTATAGCGGCGGCGCAATAATAAGAGTCGAGACCGCGTTGAATATCAGAGCACGCTTCGGAAGGTGAACAGACTTGAACCTATCATAGTGTTTGTATGTGCAGAACATATCCATCGACATGTGGTACCTGTGGTAAAGCCTCAAACTCCTCAAAGTAGCAATAAGTGGTTACAGTGTGTTGCTGTTGTTGCTGTTGCTGTTGTTGTTGTTGTTGTTAGTGTTGTTATTGTTGTTGTTGTTGCTGTTATAGTTGTTCTCACGTTACCTCATTGAATTAACCAGGGGTTGTCTTCGGCCGATAGGCCGGGCCGGGCCGGGTCGATCTGAATATTGTGATGGGCCGGGCCGGGTCGATCTGGAATTTGTGATGGGCCGGGCCGAGACTTTCGAAAATTCGTTTGACCGGGCCGGGCCGGGTCACGAATTTTGAATAATGGATGGGCCGGGCCGCGCCGGGCCGTGAGAATTTGAAAATGTGATGGGCCGGATCGGCCCGCGGCCCAGCACCCAATAATTGGATGGACCGGGCCGGACCACGGCCCATTTTCCGAAAAATTGATGGATCGGGCCGGATCGCGGCCCATTATCTTGAAATCGGACGGGCAGGGCCTCGGTCCATCATCTTGAAATCGGACGGGCAGGGTCGGACCGTGGCCCATGAGATGTGGGCGTCTACATGTGCCGCTTACCCCGGCCCATGATGCGGTTCACGTGTTTTCACGAGCCGGCCCGGGCCGCGGCCCTTGAAATGTGGCGTACTACTGCTACTTTTGATACAACTATGCGGCGTCCACCCTGCCCATGAAGCGGCCCACGTGTTGTCACGGGCCGGCCCGGGCCGCGGCCCATGGGATGTGCAAAATAGGACACAAGCAGCAGTAATGTACCAACATGCAGCCCGAGTGCGGGCTGCCCCTTGGAGTATACAAAAGTATGAGGTGCACACTCGCTCTCAGTTATTGTTGCGTATACTACTCCGTACACAAGCTTGACGAGTACACTATATCTACACGCGAATCTGCGTGCTGACTCTTCGCCAGCGCTGATTTGCTGCTAGCGGCGAGAACCAACTTTGACTGTGCTTCGTGGCCCTTGTGCAAATATTTGATCAAAGCCTTGGTGCCGTTGTGGGTATACAGAGGACACTCCGTGGCGTCTTCGTGACCTAGGCAGCATTTGACGTTTTTGCCCTGGTTTGGTCCGGACGGAACCGCTGGTGGAAACGTCGTGACAGGGGACATCGTCCGACCGAGGGTTGCATGGACGGTCCCATTCATGTGTGTCGTTGTAGAACCGTGAGCGAGGACTCCTGCTGCTGTGGCATGAGAAGCCCCCGCCAAAAGACCTCTGCAGTTGTCGGCAATTTTTGCTTTCTTCGGATGACAGATGGGTAGCAACCAGGTATAGTGTTGCAGCAGCTACTGTAGCTATTAATAACAATAGCGGATATTGCAGCAGCAGGTGTGGTTGCAGCAGCAGGTACTTGCAGCTACTGTTGCTACTGATGCTGTTGCTGCCGCAGCTGCAAGAGGAAGCGTTGGTCCCCCGGTCAGGACAGAAACCATCGGACCGAGTCGTTAGTGGAGCAGCATTGCGTGGGTACGAGTGGGTATGTATGCCTCATCGGCCGGATGCAGCTCGTCCAACAAACCAAGAAGGATGAAAAACGAGAAAAAAATACTACTTTCCAAAACACGTCAGCATGTACATTTTAGTACGAGACAGCATATGGGCCGGTCCGGTGGGCCGGCCTGTCAAATCCACGGGCCGGCCCACGAAAATGGTGGGCCGGCCGGCCCACGAAAATGGTGGGCCGGCCCATATAGATCCCGGGTCTCATGGACGTGGCTGCCAATGTCATGGGTCGGGCCCGGTCTGGCCGAGATATTAGAAACTTTGGTGGGCCGGGCCGGGCCGGGCCGTGAAATGTCGAAATTGGTATTGGCCGGGCCGGGCCGCGGCCCGTCAATTGAAATTTGGACGGACCGGGCCGGGCCGCGGCCCACCAAATCAAACTTGATGGGCCGTGTCGGGCCGCGGCCCATCATACTAAAAATTGATGGGTCGGGGCCGGACCGGCCCGCCCGGCCCTGCCCAACCCCGGGCCGGCCCACCAGCGCCGGCCATGACAAGCCCTGGAATTAACCTAGCCCCTGATTCAACGACAGGCTCCAATGTTTCCAGAAGGGATGAAAAGGAACGTCAGGAACATCCGCAGTATTTCACCTGAGCAGAATACCACCCAGGTACGTACCACGTATCATATATCAGGTACATCTCCTTACTCTACAATAGCGAAGAAAACACAATCTGAAGCCGAATCGTCCGATGACTTTACCTTGGGTTTAACGTGTTTTAGTGTACCTGTCTGGACAGCAATCTAGGGCATCGCGAGGAACCAAGGCAACGGTATATGCTTGGATTTGTTGTCGTCATCTGCCATGGTCGTTGTGCAGCCGAACGAAAGACCATGGCGCGGACGGTCGGTTATGGTTTCTTTTGATATCACCCTCTGACCTCGGACCCATGATCGTAAATATAAGGACCTTTTAATATGTATACCAATACATACCGGACCTTATAATTGGGGACAAACTGGTATATGTCTATCTGTCCGTGTTTGGGCATCATCTCTACAGCGGTAACGCAGCAATCCCGACTTCGGTCAGGTAGCCTGCTGGTAGCCTAGGGATGCTCCTCGTTTGTGTGCTGGTCGTCGAGTGAGCAGGAGGTGGATATTTTTTCCTGTAGCTGACTAGCCACAGAGAAACCCATAAGGGCGGCACTCGCTCGAAATTTGCTTTGGCTGGATGTTTTGATGCTCGCGGTATAGGTTCCCTTTCCCTCACTGAAAGTGGCGGCGCAATGACACAGGGGGCGGGTAAAATAGCTACATGAGTATTCTCCCGATCTAACGAGGACCCCGCTACTGCTGGCGTTCGGGGTATACCTCGGGATACCCATCCCGAAAAATCTCCCGCGATTGCAGTTTCTCGGCGGTAGAATACGTACGGTATAGTAGTCCGTGACCACAGCATTTGTATCCGATTACATCGTTGGGTACAAAGAACGAAGACACTACTCACTGTCTTCCTGTGATATCATCTTGTGACCTCGGGGGGGGCTGTCCGTAAATGTGAGGATCGTATATGTACAAAACCGGTAGATATTGATGGGGAAAAACTGGTATATGCCTATATACCTGATTGTGTAACACCTTTACAACAGTAGCACAGCAGTCCCCCCGACTTCGGTCAGGTAGCCTGCTGGGAGCCGAGGGGATGTTCCTCGTTTGTGCGCTGGTCGCCCAGTGAGAAGAGTTGGATAACATTTTCTGTAGCTGATGTGCCACAGAGCAATGTCTAAGGGCGGGACTGGCACGACATTTGCTTTGGGTGGATGCTTTGATGCTCGCGGTATAGGTCCCCTTTTCCTTACTAAAAGTAGCGGCGCATTAACACAGCGGGGCGGGTGCGATAAGTACACGAGTGTTCCCCCAACTGAACGACGCCCCTTCTACTGTTGAAGTTCACGGTACACCTGGGAGTACCTGTTCCAAACACTGCCCGTCGAGTGCAGTGCTCGACATGTAGATCTACAGGAGTGCGGGATGTAACCCAATTTGACAATCAAAAGGGTCATTTCCGCCTGAATTGTCTCTTTTTCGACGCGCCGTAACGCCATACATACATCATGAACACGAGTGCCGCCCGAGGGATAAATGTGCTTTATGTGCTTGGCTTTCAGGCAAAGCTACCAACTCCATTGAGCCCGAAAGTGCCGGTACTGAAGTTTCGTTACCGCGTACGTGGTTTTGATCATTTCGGCGTTTTTTTGCTTTTAACGAGGATTTTGAACCAGAGGGAGCGCTCCCGAGGATTCAAATAATCCTCTTCCTAATTGGTCGCGCATGTACCGCAGTAGGTAGGAGGTGCACACGTAAGGAATTAAATGGTAAACCACCAAAACAAAATTGGTTTGAGGGTGCCGATATTTATTTTTTTGCGAAACTGATATCTGTCTGTATGTCTGTCGCCGGGTTGGAATGCACAATGCGCGACGAACACTGAACCGATCGTGATGAGCCCGGGGTTGGATAGACGAGAAAGATAGGGAGACGATTCTCTCGCTGGTTTCATGTCAAGTCGTCAAGAGTTCATAGAGGGAGCTTGATTTGAGTGGGTATTGCACCGATGAGAGCAGGGGCTCTAGCATTCCAGAGGTGCTCGACAAAGCATTCCCTCGATGCATTTTGACTCTAAACCGGATAAAACAAAAAAACATCAACCCAAGACGAGAGGGGGTGTGTCTGGTCCGCTGAGCCTGCAACCCACCGGGCACTCAAGCAACCAACCGGCAGGATCGAGGGGGCCATCTAGACAAGCTCAGCATTCCCATTGGATGAAGTTCCCGCCATGCCGTGTGTGTGGAGGGATACTGCTGGACCTTCTGGGGACTGGAGAAAGAGGTATCCAGGTATAGCCCCATTTCCAAATAACAGCTTCACACACCGGTCAGAACATCTCCTCGCCGCGAGCGTCAAAGACAGCCCCCTACGGGAGAGGTTAGCAGGCATGCTCCTTCTGTTCTGTGTTGCACCTGGAGCCCGCGGGATTTGCCCGGGAGGCTCTTTGGCGACGCGTGCTACGATAGAGGTAGCGCTTTTCGGCTTTTTTGTTTCTGAATGACGGGGCTCTTTAACCCAAATTTGTCGGAATGACATCCTTGTTTTGCAATATGATTTTCTTCTATACCTAGGCCATGGGATTGTACATCGGGTTGCACTTTCGTTCTTTTCAAAATCGGTTTTTGGGTGAGGTTTAGAGCTCCTCAAGGGAGGAGCTCGAGAAACAAAATGGTGCACTTCTATCGTAGCATGTGTCTGGCGACCGGTTTGAGAGGCTTCGTCACCTTGCCAAAATCGAGTGCTCGCGTATAGCGAGGAGTTGTTTTTGCTACAGCAGTACGAGGCAGATTTTGAATTTTTGGGTCGTATACGAAGCAAGCAGCCCTCGAGTACATCCGCTACCGCCCACAAGGCATCGCCCTTTTTGATGCCTTCGAGGTCGCTCAGAAGTACTCTCGCCCCCGTCCACAGCACTTTGTTGGGTCTCGTGGAGCTCTGTGGGCGGGATACTGATTGGTGCCCGTGGGTGGTCATTTTTTGGCAAATTTATGTTTTTAAAATACGGAAAGGCACCCAGGCATGGCCCCATTTCCGAAGAAACCAGGTACTACCTGTTTTGTTTTGTTTTTCTTCTCACTTTTTTACTTTCCAGCTTCTGGACAAGCCGTGGTCACAGGTGTCGTCCCTTCTCCGCCCCGGTACGTGCC
>JAYJMJ010033732.1:0-21620 GCA_036873875.1 Laminaria ephemera | reverse complement strand
GCGGGCCTTAGCTTCGCCGGCGGCATAGTAAGGGCCGCCGGCGAAGCCCCCTTGTAACTCGTGTATACCAGCAAATCATGCTGCTGTGTCCTACGAGCTACGTATATCATATGACTACAAGTACGTATGATATGTTAACAACAGCGCAATCGATAGGCTACGATGGACAACCTGGCACTCCGTTGTACCAGTAGCAAAGTAGCAATCCTCAATAGTCCTGCACAGTATTCGTATGAATACTGTACGGCAAGCACTTCATCGTCGAGGCTCATTTTCTTATTTTGTCGCCACCATTGAGGACAACAGGCTACTATGGTTATTATATGGGATTTGGTATGACACCCGACCCTGAGCACCATTTTTTCGGTCAAATTTCTTATTTATCACGAGAAAACAAGCCTCAATTTCCATCGAATTTCGTAACAGCGGGCACCCTCTGGGTACCGGTATGCTGATATTCACCGCTCTACCGCTGTAGCAAATACCAAATACATGTTGTTTTGCTGTAGTTACTACTTAAGAATACCTGGTAAGTCTATTAATAATAGCATAGTGTCGTGACAACGTACCCGCCCGTTACACCGGATGTATGACCCACGTGTCAGAAACAACGGGAACGAGCACCCGCCAGTTTCTTCTCGTACTAGTACTAACATCACTGCTGTTACACTCGTCCAGGTGCGGTTCGAAATTCCAGCTCCAGACACCGCGCGCGACACCAACACGTTCTGCACAGCCCGAGCTTCATCGCTTCTGCCCAGACCATACGACATACCCGCCCCAAAGGCTATTCCATATACACCACACCACCATGGGACTGATCGGCATTCCCCCCATCATCTCCCCCGACCTCCTTTTTGCCCTGGCTCGCATGGGCCACGGGGACACCATCTGCTTTGCAGACGCCAACTTCCCAGCGGAAAATCTCGGAAGGCCCGTCATCCGCGCCGACGGGCACAAGGTGGCTCCGCTTCTGCGCGCGGTGGCGCATCTCTTCCCTCTAGATAGTTACACGGAGTTCCCCGTGCAAATGATGGCGGCGGTGCCAGGGGATGAACTGGACCACGGGATTGAAACACGGTTCGAAGATGCGGTGGAGGCGGCGCAACCGGGCATGTTCAAGGTGGAGCGCGTGGAGCGTTTCGAGTTTTACGAGCGAGCGCGGAAGTGCTTTGTAGTCGTTGCTACTGGAGAGACGGCCAAGTATGGAAATATTATCATTGTTAAGGGCGTACTAGGGACTGGAGAAGGACCGGCGGGAGATCCGGTCTTCCAGAGGTTTTCGTAGATGCTGGTTTATCTGGCTCTGAAACCTTTCTCATCGGACAGTTCAGATCCTTTCACGATCTGTGTCTGTCAGGGCGCATATATCCCTGTTCTATATGATCTGCATGGCCTATAGATCATGTTGCCGAGTGAGATCCGGATGACCTGAATGATCTAGCACGCGTTTTCGTGGTTGGATCTGTACTAGACAGATCCCGCACAACATATCGTAATGACAAATATAGGATCTAGATTTTCTAGATCGTGATCTGTCCGATGTGTGAAACCTTTGTATGCAAATATGTCAGGAGACATGTCAAGCAAGGGGACATGTGCGTGTCGAGTGTTCCACACTGAAACCTAGTATTTTTGTGTCATTCAAGGCAAGTTTCCTGTCTGTCAAGGGGTGAAAGTACTGTCTCCTGACATATTTGCTTGCGTGGAGTGATTTTTGTTGGGGGAACGATGATAGCCTAACGGCTGGCGAGAGGCAAACGCCCGGTATGCTGAAAGCGATGCTTTCCTTACTCTGTAGTTGCTTGGTTGGGGTTTCGACGTTGCTTCAAAGAGTTCTTAGAGTAACGTTTTTCGTTTGTTTTCCACAGGGTGGATGCATGGAAAACGTCGGGATCGAGAAACTCTTTCCATTTCTGTTTCGCAGTGGTGCGTGCGTGGATAATGTTGGGTTGAAGTTTTTGATACTGAGTAAGAGAAAGCTTCGTTCTTTGGCATTCTGGGGTATGAGCCTCTAGAACCACTATAGACTCTAGAGTATACTGTAGGGCTCGTATTCGTGGGGTATATTGACTGCATCATGGTATGGTAGCTTGTTCCTAGGCGTCATTTGTCCTGTACAAAATAAATGCGCTTTTTAGTGCACTGGGTTTCTCCAAAGCAAGGCGGCGAGAGGGTGGCGATTGACTTCTATTAACCCAGCCGAGCATACGCCTCGTGATTCCCGGAATCAATACGTACTACCTGGTACAGTAGTACGTGGCGCGTTTCCTCTATGGTATTTAGATTATGTACTCTATGATAATCGTGAGAAAAGCAAGGCCTCCAGGGTGGCCACCACTTCTTACTTGCTTTCAGGCTCTTGAAAAAGCCTTTTATGTACTGGGCATGGATTTACGACCTTCTTGTGGGCTAAGCGGACACAAACGGATGAACGAACACGTTTTGCGATTGCAGTAGTGATCCCTCTATAGCGCCGGTTGGGTAGTACCGGTTGCTCGCTATAGCGCCTGTGAAATCGTTTGGCACAGATGGAAACAACCAGTGGTGGCCGTATGCGGAATAGTGCCGGTTGCCGCTATGGTGCCGGTATTTCCGACTGGCACATACGGGCGCTATAGAGGGACCACCACTGTATTGGTCTGGAGAGTCCCTTTCTCGGCGTAAGGTCTCTAACGGAATTTCACACACTGTAAAACCACTGTTGGCGTGCTGTTCCCCAAAAAAGTCCAAGTGTTGAGTATGCCTCAGTAATCATAACTGCCAGGGTACGTTGCAAAGGCATGAGTATCCCGAAGAACGTAAAGCATGCTCTTTAAGGAAAGGCTTGCGCATTGGCGAGAGTTTGGCCATTGCCTTCCCGTGATGACAGCGGGATTCGCGGCCGCTGAAGGACAGCATGTGAAATATGTCAAGACTAGCCGTACTGGTTTGAAGGCGTACCTCACGTACAAATTTTGCAACACACATCGTTCATTTTTCTTGTTGCTGAAATTGGTAGCCTCCTCGTACGACCGTCCAACCTAAAAAAATAGGCAGCACATTGGGGAACAGCGTGCCCACGCATATCGTTGGCGCTGCATTAGTCTACAATGTTAAACCTAGCCTTAGGGCTTTGGAGGTGTACTCAGATCTTTCAAGTAACGTTACGATTACGTGCGCGCACTCGCACTCAGAGCGCGAACTCCATCCTCGGCTTTTTAACGTTAACACATCACACTGCTGTTTGTTGCATGGCTTACAGTAGATCCGCAACATATTGGGAGATTGAGAGCCGAACACAACAGAAAGAAGAAAAGCATTGATGGTGAAATTTCGTTTAGCGGATTTCGTTATACCCGCGATTGCGATAGCTGAGCGGGAAGCTCCATAAACATAAAATATTGTGCTGGCGGCCAAGGGTACGACCCCTCCAGAACAAAGCGCCCGCATGCATCTACCCTCTGTACATGTGTACAACGAATTCACACGCCAAGTCAGGCCCAGCCCCGTCTACAGGCCGGTTTAAATCATCAAACACATGCCTATGGTACCCGATGTGCATCAGGATGGCTCGGAAAACGCGCAAGCGTGATGAGAAACGCGGAAAAGAACATCACGCAGCGAGGCAAGAACGGCCGTCGACAAATGTTTACAGTATGCAGACACCGTTGGCACAAGGCCTGACAGTGCGTGAACCAACTGTAGTCAACCTATCAAATAAGGTGCACTACAACGAGAAAAAGATGGCGCATCTCAAAGCGAAAATCACACCTAGCTTCACGGACACGTTACAGTCAGGATAGTTGTAGTGCAAGAACGACTCAATACTCGTAGGATATTTGGGTTTTTTACTACTTGGAAAGGCGGTTTACTAGGATACGAAACCGCCAGTACAGACAGGCAGCTTCGACGCCTGTGTTGTGAGAGATTGATTAACTCTGTTTTTGCTCTACCCCAATCTCCGCTCAGCGCCAGCTACTGCATGATCTACTTCTGCAGCGCCGACAGGTTTGCCGACAGTTACAACCAGTCGAGTGCTCACAGCGCACCAAATCTCGCTGAAATTATGTGGGGGGGAAACAACAAATCCAACAAAGGTCCTCGTTTTGCGAAGAACGTAAACATGGTATCCAACGCTCCAAGAGACCGCTACGGGAGTGGTACATGCACTACAGTTTCAACACCCACGTGTCTGTCGCACTTGAAATCGAGATAAAAACGACGCACCATGCCATTACTCATGAGGCACTTCTATAGTCATCCAAATCCAACATCGTTGCCAACAAGGACACACGCAAACAGGACTCGACAACATTCCGCCCCCCTCGCGTACCCCAGCTAAAACTTGCCAGCGACTACAACAACCGCTTAACCCCTTTAGCATTTAAAATAAACACCCCCACACGAAATCCAAGTAGGTTGTCCCCCAAAACGTAGGTGCAGTCCTAAGGGGCTCAAGCAGTTCGATCGGCCTGGTAGACAATCCAGTCTGTGAGGTGGCCGATTACGAGATCCGTGCAATTCGTGAGGAGGTCGTGGAGCCAGCCTTCCATCTCTATCAGCTCCCTGAGTCACGCGGCAAAAAACAGGTAACGCACGGTCAGACAGGTACGTACATACTCGGGGATAATACAATGCAGCGGTCGGTGCAATGATACGCGCCCTGACGTGGCTCAGATGCGGCGAAAGCAAGCACAGAGACTGAAAAAATGCAAAGAAAAACCTAGAGCGCGCCGTGAACACTAGCGAAACGCCTCTACGCGAACATCCGCGAAACGCCTCTAGAAGAATCAGGGAAAAGGGCTCGGTACACGACAGCAGCCGCTCGCGACGGGAAAGGTCGCCCCACATCCATGTACTATGTAAGCCTCCCTTGAAACTGCGCTTTTCCGCAAAGGTACAGGTACGAGCACGAAAACCTGAGCTGCAATAGGTGCCCTTACCTGGCTCTGGGATCGTCCCTGGGGGTGCTAGCTTTTTCCATGAGGTCTCGCGACGCCGAACACTGAGTAATCGCTGCGTGGAAGGAGCAAGGCGGAGGAAGTGAGGTGCGGTGGTGGGGGGGGGGGCACGTGGTCGAAAATGAGTGGAGCACCAGAACAAATGGAGACGAGCCGTGCCGCCAATTTCCGTCTTGTCCGCGCGGTCTCATTATCGTTATTCCTATTTCAAACGGCACTCCATTCGCACGCCCTTCGGAAGAAGCCTCCAGCTAATATGCTTAGCAACCTCCAGAACCGAGGAAGACAGGCTACCTACTGACGCCGCATTTTGTCGCAGTTTTTGGCAAAAACTAGCAGGGATAGGGGTAGGGATAGGCCTGGGCAGAATCAACACCGGCCAGGCCTTCGCCGGCACGCCCCATCCTGACATGACGCGCATGCTCGAGAAAACAGTAGCAAAAAAGCAACCCACCTCCCGCCTGGGGGAACTCTCACCGTCTTTTGGGTCGTGCAAGACGATGAAGGGAAACCTGATGTCGGACAATCGCGATCGCACGATCCCCACCATGTCCATCATGTTCAGGCCCATGTTGAACTTCATGTTGTGGCCCCAGCCCAGAGCTCCTAGTTCGTGGAATGCCACAAGCACACGGCACCGCATCAGCAGCAAACAAGCCGATGGAAAACAGAACAAGTACGCAAAAAATCGTCGGTCTACTTTTTTTCGGGATTACCAAGATAAGTATGCACGCGCGCGAGCGTTCGTGAAATAAAATGACATGTTCAAATACCAAAACCGACTACCAGAGGCAACGAACGGCGAAACTGTCTCCACAAGAATCGGTACGGACATCGTTCGGAAACTGCACAGACCATCAGCCAAAACCAATGCGGGCTCTAACGGTAGAGGGGCCGTGGCCCTACGGCGCTGTCAAGGTCGGTGCCCGCTACTGGCAGTGGGCCGCACAAGTTGGCTTCGTCCTCTCTAAGGGTTGCAGGCGCTTCTGAAACGTGGGTGTTGATGGCATACCAGCACGTATTTCGGCGCCACGTTTAAGATGGGTGCTCAGGGCTCAGATCCTGCAGTAAATTTGTTAAAAAAAAATTGTTCAGCGAGCACCAGCTGCAACACCACACCAGCGGCAAGTAGCACAGCAGCACATGAGCATAGCAGCAGCACATAACTGATTGTATGAGCAACACCTAGTCACGGGATGAGAGGCAGTCGAAATCTGAATATTTCGTCGGAACATAGGAACAACACCATAAAACACCGACACTTGGGGAACAGCATGTCAACGCCTTTCACTGGCGCTAGATACTGTAGATATAACTTGCACCATACATATTTTTGGGCACCATCCAATACCAAGAGTAGTCCGAGCCAAGAAAAACAATGGCAGCAGAAAGCATGGCCCATGGCCTAGACCGATAGTGCAACTATCGAACGCACATAAATCGGAAGTATAGCTTGCACCGAGGGATCTCCAACGCCAACGCCTTCGCACTCGCAAACTGTGATATGGGTCCCATGGCGACGTAGGGGTAGACGACGCTGGGTAGCTGTCTCCTCATGGGTTCATGGTGTCTCATTCATCTCTCTGTTGGCTCGCTGCTTTGACGCAAACCTAGGAATATCTTACTCTATTGTAACAGTGAGAGGAGGGCGACGATGCCCAAAGCATCACTGTCGACTATATTCTCGCCCTCCTTTGATAATCTTTGACTTGACGTACTCTATAACCCATTAGACAACTGTGACATCTGCCATGACCTGGTTTCACTCCAAATCATGACATGGTTTGACATCAACTCTATAGTCTATCCATCTACGTAGAGCACTCTATGACATGAACGCACCCTGAATAGTCGTAGATGCAGATCACACCACAATCAAAGGATGTCAACAAAGCATCCAAAACTTGGAAAGAGATCGAAGATGCGTCTATTCGAAACAAACGAAAATGAGGCTATAGATTCCCCCACACCTCGTAATGAGGCTAAGACGCCTCTTGCGAGTTACAACTTCGTGATGGAGCTCACAAACGTGGGAGCTCGAGGTTGGGTATGTACTTACGATGTGCTAACAGGAATCGGGCTACGAAACGCGAAGAGCTAGGCAACTGAGCGTAAGAAAGCGAAAGGAAACAAGAGAAAGGTATAGACGCAGAAACAAGGCCAAAAGGAAAAAAGGAAAGCATGTCACGCTGCGAAGGGGAAACAAAATGGGGCCTCTAGCGTGGGACCTAAGGGACGAGCGTTGGGCTATTGGCCGAAAGGGAAGAGAGAAGGCAGGGCACGCTGCAGAAAACAATGTCGGGATCCGCAACGTTGGACCTGGAAGGCTGGCGTTGGACCATTGGTCGAACAAAATCCCAACCACCGCGAGGATGTGTGCAATTATTCCGCCTCGGACCCAGAGAGATCGTTGGCATTGGCACCAAATAAGACAGTACATCAGTCGCTAGGAACTCGCGCAGCAGGACGTTTGTAACTGTCGTCAACTTGTGTGCGTTGGTGCTCGGCGGACGCTTTTTAAGGGGGTTATGTGGCGTCTGGAGCCATACGGGCATATCTTAGGGTTTTCCACTGATGTAGAAGCAGGGCATGTTCTTACTCGAACCGTAACATGAAATCGACGTAGAGACCTGGGAACGACACCGACTATGGCGCATATGATATCACTCTTGTTTGTCTCTTTGTTATAGGACTGGCCCCATCTGCCGAGCCGGGTGCTGCAGCGATGCTAGTGCCGGGCTCCTGCTGAGGTCAGGGGTGTAGGTGAGGTGCGGTTGGTGACTCGCTTTGTCGCGAAGACGCCATCGTTCCTAATTTTTGGTGCTGTCAGAATTAGAAATTCGCATTCGTTCATAATAAACATAAACTCCATGTACTGACCGAAATGAATTTCTGTATACAACAGTGCAACAACGCCTCTCACCAGGATTACCCCACTCATCCCTCTTGGCCATCGCTCGGTCTTCAGCCGTTTTCCATACCTCCTCCGGGATTTGCACTGGAAAATTAGAAACAGAGGTGATGGAAACACAGGCAACGTGGCGACGGGTGCTCATGCAATATGTACAGCACTTCGGGGAAGCTCCCTATTATCATAGCTTGACATGGGTACCACGCGCATGCTATTGCCAAAATCAAACCATGAAAAACGCTTCCTAATTCCGTTGCTGGTGTGGTACTTGCTTTCGATACGCGCGAAAAATGCACTGCAGTATAATATAATGATATGTCACTGTGCTAAGTCGGAGCCATCTACATGTACTTCGCCATATAGAGGTGGAGAGGGAGCGAGGGGGGGGGGGTTCTCTTCCGCATAGGCCCCATACCGTCATTTTCAGCTACCGCTTCACGCGAAGGCCAAACAACTCTTCGCACGATAAGGGAGTTGCCTAGATTTGGTGGTATTATTATTGCGGGCGATCTGGAAATAAGCGCTCAGTCAGTTAACTTTACGTCGGCTTGTTGCATAAAAAACGTTTGCGACAAAAAGAGAAGGAAAGCAGTTGTACCTGATTCGAGAGCGTCCGGAATCTGCGTTTTCGGGATGAGGGGGGCGACGAAATACCGAAGAGCTGCCACGACCGGGGCGGGGGGCGGGTTTCCTCGGATGGCGGGCGCAATGAGACCCACTCCTTTGAATCGCGGGAGCAAGGGGTGCTGACCGAAAATTGCCGGCAGGAAACAGAAGGGGATGGAGGGAACAACAACAGCATTAGTTGGAAGCGTCTTGCTTAATTCATTTAGATTTGCACCCACGTTTTTGGGAACAAACTACTCGGAAATATCGTGCGATAACCTTTGTAGCGGTGAAGGGGCTAAAGCGAGTGACTTGATGCACTGCGCCGACCCCAGGCAAGGTACCAGCAAATCTGATATTTACCATAAAAATACAACTTCGTACGTATTCCTGACGGCTGGTCGAACCGTTCCTGCTCATCATGCTTGAATCGAGGAATTATTCTCGCTACCCATAATAAGATCCAAACTCGCGACCACAATGAACTACCGTTAACGAGTTGTAACTTTGCGGATCCAGCATGACAGAACATATATACAACGCAAAAACGAGGATGGGGTTACGAAGTCCATGTAGGTACTTTCTCCTCGTTGCGGCAGCTACTTAAGGCGCACAACTACGCTCTTTGCATGGGGTACCGCTACGGCTCGTAGACTGCAACAAAACAAACAAAATCGCTCACCGCGGATAGGCTGGCGTCGCAACTACCACTCAGTCTCACCTGTCTGTCGTAAATGGTCAAGCCCATCATCAGAGTCATCCCGCCGCCGAGAGACTCCCCGGACAAAAAAAAGGGAACCTTAACCAGAGTTCGCGCACAGAGGCGGGGGAGAGGACGGGGAAAGCCGGATAACGCGGTGGAAAGCTTAGAAGAGACAGCATCCGCAGATGACGGAGACAGGATTAGCAGAGCGAATCTCCGCAATTAGCCTGGTGGGCAAACCGAATGGATGGCCAGGCCGGAACCAAAGCCAAGACTGAGCACAACCACCTAACTCACCAGATGGCCAGGCCGGTACCAAAACCAAGACCGTGACACATGTCACGAGTTGCTCACCGTCTTGAGGAGCTCCAGCTGACTCTTAGATAGTTCGAGGTTGCCCTTCGAAGGCTCCGCGAATCCCCCACCTGCAACTGCTTCGAGCAACTGCCGAACGTCGTACACAGAAGAGGAGTGCTATACGATAAGGTAAAAGCAAAATCCAACCTTAATGGGAGCGATTTCGAGTTTCTAATTTTTGATGGCGCCAAAAAAGAGGGACCCATTTCGAGTTGCCTGAAGCATCCGCCGACCACCAACGCACACAAGTTGACGACAGTTACAAATGTCCTGCTGCGGGAGTTCCTAGCGACAGCAATACGAACTGTATTATCTTGGCGCGGCTTTACGGTTAGCACTCCATACGGAGCAACGCAATATCAAACTTCAAACGTAAGAGCGAGGCGGCTCGAAATGCTCGGCGACGATGGGCTGCCGGCTTTCGCTGGCACGCTATCCTTGAATCTGTGCGCGTCGGGTTTAATCGTCTTCTCATTGCATCCAATCGGCGCGGTATGGAAGGGGGCGGTCTGCCTAGGCACAGACCCGGGTGAGCCCGGCTGAAGAGTGGCGAATGTTAACCCCTTTTGGGATTTCAGGGAGGAAAAATGTCGATTTTGTTTTTACGATTACAGCATCGGCCACAGGAAGCAGCCCGGGCTTCCGGGGAAGGGGGTATTTCCTCACTACCTGTAAGGAGCTGTACGACATTTATGCAGCACGATAATACCTGTACAGATGCAATCTCACACTCGACGCTTGATAAAATCGCACTATTTATTCGGTTTTGTCGCTATGCATGGGCCCCACAGGGTTTAACCGTCTTCTCCTTGCATCCGATCAGTGCGGTATGGAAGTGTAGCGGTCTGCCTAGGCAAAGACCCGGATGAGCCCGGCCGAAGAGTGACGACTGCATATCTAATATGACGAATACGGCATAATAAGCCACACGAAGCAGCCCGGGCTGCTGGGGTAGAGGATACTAAAACAACGTGTCCAAAGTGCAACGCAAGGAGATGCACGACACGCGCGCAGCTTGAATTGAAGATACTTGTGATGTTGCTACGTCTGGGTCCCACAAGGGTTTAACCCTTTTGGGGGCCATTTACATCGACGAAAAAGGCGAGAAGTGCGATCTTATCAATCAACCGTCTAGAAAGAGCGTGCAGCAGTATTATTAATAGTATCAGCATGCTGTACGCGTGCCGCATAGCTCCTAACGTTTCGGGCGAATCCCCTACCCCAGCAGCCCGGGCTATCATATTATCATACTATCATACTATCATACATCGTATACATCGTGTGGCCAATCAATGCCGTAATCGTCATGTTTCGACATTTTTTCCCTTGATTTCCCAAAAGGGTTAATATTCGCTGATAATAACATGCCTCCGCCTGCCACTCGCACCTGGAAATAATCGTCCACCCAGTGAGAATAGCTCTTGATGTACGCCCTCTCCCCCTCGGAGTATCCATGACCCGCCAAATCGAGTTGAACCACGGCTAGCCCTAGCGCGACCATATCCGTTCCCAGCTTGGCCTTCGAGGGCACATTGGTGTGGCCGCCGTACCTATAGACAGAAAGGATGGTAGAAATCACCACGCCACAACAAGGAGGTGAAAACGCCGTACCTATAAATAGTAGGCATCGTCGTAAAAAACGCCACAACAAAGGACAACAAGGGAGTGAAACGCCGTACCTATAAATAGTAGGTATGGTCGTAAAAGACGCCACGGCAAGGGGGTGAAAACGCCGCACCTACAAATAATAAGGCATGGTAAAAAAAAACGCCACGATATGGGGGTAAAAACGCTGTACCTACAAATTGTAAGCATGGTCGTAAAAAACGCAACAACCAGGGGGTGAAGCACATCACCAAGCGGGTAGCATTCTGTTGGCTGACCCCTGTAAACATCCATGCCCAACACCTGCTTCAAACGTCGCCAAGCGGGTAGCGTTCTGTTGGTGCACCCTGGCAAACCTTCATGCCGATCACTTGCTTGATTGCTAGGGTGAGAGCGCCTGACTTGGGAATGAGGTGGCTAAGCGAGTCAAGTAAACGTATTCACGCCCAAGTCCGTTTCTTGCAGGCGACCACCGTGACCTTAGCCCAAGTACGGGCAAGAGCCTCAGAGCGGCGTGCAGCAATGCTTTCCGAACGGCTCCTTGATATTTTCGTAGTTTAGCCTGAAGATAGTACTAAGTACTGTAGTAAAATATTTCGAGTTCAACAACCGGCCGCCAGTAATCTGTGGCAAGGAGCAATTCTGCTGCAGTACGAGCAGGCTTGGCCAATGCGAGAGGAGTTCACCCCCAGTACGAAAAAACATCTGGTTTGTTCCGGGAGCACACAACGTGCCGAACATCTTGTGGCAGCATAGCGTCCTTGGGATACCGAAGGAACTTGCGCGGACCGATTCGAATTTCACACTACTTGAGCCATTTGTATTCTGCAGCTGCGCCCAAACTTGAATCTGTATCGATGACTATCACACGCCAAGGCTACGACGGTGGAACCAACTTTCCGTGGGACTACAACGGTCACAGCGGCCACAAACAATCACTCTTAACCGAAACACGAGTAAGCGCACTCTCACGGACCAATGCCTGTGCGCCATCGAAACATGTGCGAAGCGACGATACGCAAGAAAAAAGAAGGAAAAGCGTACACCCACCACAATATGTTACCTAAGCCAGGCGGGGGCCAGCACAGACCGTGCCGTTCAGACAACAAAAACACCGTAGCTGAAGTACCACCGGCAGCGCCCGTGAGTGTCAAAAGAAACGAAAGCACGTGGTTGAATATGTAACCGTCCTCATGAAATCAAGGACCCGTTTTACTCACCCATGCACAAAGACGACGAGGCCTTTGATTTCCTGTCCATCCGGCGGCACGTACGTGCGAAGGTGAAGGACCTCATCCCGGGAATTGACCATGAACTCCTTCGTCTGTTTCACACCAGAGGTGTTTGTCATACCGGAGGCGGAGGGCGGTGAGGGCGCAAGACAGCAATAAAGCGGGAAAAAGGTACGGGCTCATTAAGCTCGTGAGAACGCCAATGAAGGCAGACACGGTAGAGACAACATCGGGGAACACACGCCCGGCTAAACCTTTCTAGCGGCAAAAAAAAAAAATCCTCGCCAATTCCAAATATTTTGTCCCCCAAAAGGTGGGTACAGACATTTTTCGTCTCTCCTCGACTCCCGGGATTCTTTGTTGCGGCAAAGTACAGATGAGGAGTGCTCTTGTTCGTCGTGCTTTTTGGATATTATCAGACACGTGAGCACAGCAACCGCCTGGTCTCTCCTTGAGGCGTATCTGGTGAGCTTTAGGCTCCTGACTCTGGATTGCGCGTGTATGGTGACTCTCGAGTTCCTCATGACACGGGCACGAGTGACTCTTTCATTAACCCCTTCAGAACTGCATCCACGTTTTTGGGGAACAACTACTTGGAGTTATAGTGCCATTTTTTTTGCAGTTCTAAAAGGGTTAACTACAAAGTAGGAACGAATACTGAAAATGTCCAAGTCGCAGCTGACTAATCCGTATCCCGTGTACCAGCAGTCTACGGCCGGAAACACATTAAAGCTGCACTTTATCGAACGGCGATGACCTTTCCACCCTCGGCTCGCTGCCACAACTGATAATTTTTTCATGTTTATCGATGCTAACCTTCAGGAAGGGTCGTACAAGGTCTCGAAACGCATACGTTGGCGACCAATAGGCACAATATCTAGAAACAGAAACCATAGTTCAGCAGTGCCTGTGCAACCGTGCGAGGCCACAGCCTCGCCGGGATAAGTCCCGGGGGTGTTGGCGTTGACGTTTGCCCTTTGAAGATTTGGCAGTAGATACGGAACCCGCAGAGAGGGTGACGGTGGGGCTGACATACGCTGCTACGGTCGAGCTACGGTCGACCCTCCGGGAGACAAGGGGAGGGTGGTGAGAGTGACACCGTGTCCGCGTTTTCGATGGTCCAACGGGGTTACCGCAGTCGTGAGCAGCCGCTAGCACCATGCACGCGTCGAGCACACCACAGCCCGTAGCCCCTCCGATCAATAATGTGAAGGTGGTGGACCCCAGTGCTTGCGTTGCGCGGGTTACGGTTTACGGGGAAGTGGTGTCCCCGGGTTAGTCCTCGCCGCCTTACCGCCACACGCGTGTAAGGTATTTGCGTGTATGGACACGGGCATTGTTATGCTCCTTCCGCCCCATCTCTTCAGTGCAGACCACAAGTTTCGGAATGTTGCGCACTTCCCTTCGGCTCTTCACGAAGAGGTGTCGCGTACCAATTATGCGGCTCGCCTGCGATGATACACATCCATAGGTATGGACACGCGGGTGGAGAATATGCTACGGCAGGACGCCGCGTCCTCCGGGCCATATCTACTTCTTCGTCCCAGGCATCGTCGGTACCTTGACCCACGCCGAACGCCAGCTGGAGACGAGGCAGTAGCGAGCTGAAGAGTTACTACCCGTTGTTCGGTAGCTCCACGCCTTCCCCGGCTGTGCAGGTGCTGCAGAGTTTTGGAGCGTCTCCCTTTTGCTTACCATGCAGAAGTGTTCCTGCTGGCTGCCAGCGTGCGCGTTTCGGGAATCGCAACAGCTTGTTGCTATGAAGGCAGCAGGTAGGAGTACTTCGCCCTCAGAAGGTAACGGTGAGACTCGCCACTGCCAATAGTGTTTGGACGACGCCGGTGCAGGATATATACCGGTATGCACCGGGCCCCTCGCCCAGCAGCCCTGCATGGATGGGAACCCCAAACGTCCGCCGTGTCATACTGCTGTACCAAGCAACGCTAAACCTCAGGGCCCCGGGCAAGACATGTACCTACTGTGTTTGATCTATATTTTCGTATAGACTGTTCGCGGCGTGCTGCGCGAACCGTTTCCTAAGAGTCTTTTAATTTAACGTAGGAGGCCGGGCAAGGGCCGAGAGGGGGCGGCGAAAACGAAGCCGGGGTACAACAGCAGTAGTACATAGTATCTTCTCTGACCCTAAATAAGAACAACAACAACGGCAGCGGCAGTAGCACAGTAGCAGCACACTTTGTGGGATAGCGTGGGGAGTCAGTGGGATGTCGTGGGAAATTCGTGGGATACCGCGAGGTGCCGTGGGAAGTCGGTGGGATACCGTGGAATACATCGGGATACAGTGCGCATTAAGTGGGATACCGGGGGAATTTGGTGGGATGCCGTGCGATACCGTGGGAAGTCGGTGAGATACCGTATACACCGTGGGATGCCGTGGTAAGTCCAGCACCTGGTATCTGGTACCATACGCACCGTGGTTAGTCTGTGGGATAACTTGGAATGCCGTGGAAAGTCCAGTGCCAGGTACCTGGTACCGTATACACCGTGGAATACCGTGGTAATTCTGTGGGATACCGTGGAATACCGTGGTAATTCTGTGGGATACCGCGGAATACCGTGGTAAGTCCATTACCTGGTACCGTATAAACTGTGGGATACAGTGGAAAGTCTGTGGGATACCGTAGAATACCGTGGAAAGTCCATTACCAGGTACCTGGTACCGTATACAGCACAGTAGCAGCACATTGTGGGGTAGCGTGGGGAGTAGGTGGGATGCTGTGGAAAGTTGGTGGGATACCGTGGGGTGCCGTGGAAAGTCGGCGGGATACCGTGAGATACGTATCTGTAAGTTACTGTGCATACTCTTGTGCGCTATGTACATACCTGGTATAATACTGGCGCGTGTTGTGTTTGTTTCATGGATGCATCAAATTGTCGTCAGGAAATCATCAATGGTCTTCACGTTTATGCGTGTGCCTCTGGGGGGCGTGGGGACCGACCTCAGCGGACGCATTCAAGTCTACTAAGTCGTGTACAGCAGTTACGTGGATGGCATTTCTCCCTTTTTGGCCGTATCCCAGATAAAAACCAAATCGGCCTTAAAGAGAGATAAGACAACACACCGAGATAAGACCATCATTTCAACGAGCTTGTCACGGGGTGGTCTTGAAGTGGGTACCCCACTGTATTATATCCTACGTACCAGCAGTATCTCTCCCTGCCTGTTAAAAAGAATCAGCAGCAGCACTATTAATAGGAGTCTACAACAGCAGCAGCAGTGCCATTGCTCTCTATAGTGCCGGTGAAATCGCTTGGCACGGCTGGAACCGTACAGTAACTGCACCTCTATACAGAAACTCTATTCCCAATAGTGCCAATGCCCTGAATAGATTCAAGACCCTTTTTGGTCTTATCCCACCAAATCGATAAGACAACACACGGACATCAGAGCAATTCAACGGGCTTGTTAGGGGGTGGTCTAAAAAAGTGGGCACCCCACTGTATTGTATCATACGTGGTACGTACCAGCATTAGTATCTCTCCCTGCCGGTTAAAAAGAATCACCAGCAGCAGTAGTAGTCTATAACAGCACAGAGCAGCTTGAATTGTGCCACTGCTCTCCATAGTACCGGATGCTTTTGATCACATTCGTACTGCACCTCTCACAAGAAAGACACTCAAAATAGTCTTAGTCCCGAGGTGAAAAGCAATAGCTAGTAGTACTACTTGCTGCAGATACGAGCGTGAGGATGTTTTTCATCACGAGGACGAGTCGTACTGCACTTCTCACAAGAAAGACCCCCACAAGAATCTTAGTCCCGTCGTGAAAAGCGATAGCTAGCTGCAGCTGTGAGTACGAGCGAGTGCAGCATGTCCCACCGTGGACTTATGCTCCGTTGAATCTGGTAGCGAAATATATGCTTGTTCTCGGAGAAGGAAGGTTGGTTGTGTTGTGCGCTACACTATGAACCACTCTGAGACCAAGTATAACGAAATCTCCCCTAGGAAAACATCCAGATTCTTTACGAAAACTCTCCGAATTCTGGGCTTGGAAACCAACATTTCAGCGAAATCACAGCATTCAGCACACGCTGCATGCGGGAAGGTGGGGTTTGTCGCAGACGGCTTGTCTCGGTCCCAGCTACCTCTGCTCGTGGCCTCGCCTTCGAAATCAACGTCCCGTCGATTCTTGATTTTTTTTCGTGAGTCAGGCGTGATCCGATCGAGGGTAAAATGAACAGCTGGTTGAAAACAAATGAACGGCGGGTCAAAAAGAAAAAGAAAAAAAATGAACGGCGGGCCAAAAAAAAAGGACAGGCGGCAGGTTTCACGAGTGTATGCGGTCGTGTTCGATACGTATTTTCGTATTGCGAGTCCTAGGTCTCGTTCGTAAGATACGTCCAGTGTTGCCTCTTGTTTCCACCCGCCAATCACTTGTCGTAGCTTTGCTTTTCGTTTTTGCTTTTGTTTTTGTGTTCGTGCAGACCACGCCCAACCCGAATAAGTTACACGTATCTTGTCTCTATGTGACGCCGTACGTCATACCTAGTAGTATTAGGTCGAAGACAGGTGTTCTTCCTGCTTATCGACGTGAGTACACGGCACCGGAAGCCCGAGACGTTCAGACTCAATACCGGCTGCTTCTGTGGAGTCCTGTCGCAATACAGCAGTACGGGCGTGAGTCGTCTGCGTGTTGCGATGTTGTGATACGCTGAAAATACCCTGCTGTATACCAAGCAGTGGTCGCAGTACAATAAATAGTAATACTTGGTACTGAAGGTCAGCACGATCTGTGAGGATACCAGGTATAACGATTACTCAATGCACAGGCGCCCAGGAAGTTGAGACTTGGCGCCGGCCATTGACGATGCCCGCGGAGGTCCGACGTGTTGCCGGATGGTACTTTGTTTCATATACCGATTATTGCCGCGAGACTGGGGCAAGTCATTGCACTCGGTCTAAGAAAAGAGATGGCCAGGGTATATGTTGCGTATTGTAGTAATGGGACAGAAAAATAGATGAGTTTGACCGCTAAGTCGGAGTGTTCCGAGAATCTTGGACGTAGCGCCGGATGATGCTTTGTGATTAATCTATACACCGC
This sequence comes from Laminaria ephemera, assembly GCA_036873875.1. Classification (NCBI taxonomy): domain Eukaryota; class Phaeophyceae; order Laminariales; family Laminariaceae; genus Laminaria; species Laminaria ephemera. The sequence continues at coordinate 4,204 of JAYJMJ010033732.1, read as the reverse complement.
CTGCTTTTTTTGTCGCGGAACGGGTGTGGTGCCTGACAATGCTCTGTGATTCAGCTATAATAGTACGGCTGTTCTTATCGCGAAATGGGTGTGAGTCATTAATTGTGGTTCGTTGTTAGCGAAAAGAGATGTGAACCGGGCCTCTGCTGTGACGTGTTGCGAATACGGGACAGGAAATGAGGGTGTCGGCAAAATCAAGGCGCTCCGACGGCGGTAGGCGTAGCTCACTGCGTAGTGCACCCTAGAGGGTGCCAGCTATCGATACACGTCGCCGAATGTCATCAATAGTTAGGGGTCGTGCAACCGCACTCCCTACGTAGGGACAAAACACTTGGAATTGTTATTAGATTATTAATATTACTATTAATAACGAGGCAAGCACGAGGGAGAGAAGCGACCGAGGCCGTTCTTCGCCTTGCAAGGAAAAAAAGCCTTTTCATAGCGGGGTGCGTACAGGCTTCCATTATTTAATTAGTCTGTCTGTACGTCTGTCTGTCTGTCTGTCTGCTGTGTAGTGACTGTCTGCCGGCGGCTTAGATCAGTGATTGCGAGAGCTGTACGAGGCCGATTTTCACAAATCCGGGGTCTACAGACGCGGACGAATTTACGCTAACTCGTGATACTTGTTTCGTTGCACGCTGTGTCGAGCTGACCGAGGTCGCCGACTTGTGGTGGTTTTAGGGGGCTTGGGTTGCTGTGACATTGTTTTGTGCAGCGGATTTTTTTTTCGATTATCCGATCTGATTTTTCGGTGCTATGCGAGGGAGGCCCAGAGCCCAGCGACGACACAGTCAGGGGACTACGCCAACGAGCTACAACGCCCACGGAGGATTCCCGCCGACGGATCCCCGCCAGGCATACGACTTCCTTTGGGCGCACCTGAGGTCCATGCCGTGAGGTAGCGAGCAGGGTAAGCTTTGACAGCAGCTCGGCCCTACCTGTGATCTCCGCGTGATAAAAAAAACAACATTTTTGAGATATCTGCACGTATACATCTCCGCCCTCCATTGCCAGCGACACACAGCACGGCAGCAGACCCATCCAGGAGGGATGATGAGGCATGCGTGCTGCCACCCTCGATCCCAGTGGGGAGGCGGGTGGACGCCCTCTTCGTTGTACACTGCGCACGTCGGACGCATGGACTCGTCCTGACCATCTCCGAAGGAAGCTAGACTTTTCAATTTCGATTTTTTGGGATTTTCTATAGAGATGTAGAGCCTAGGAAGAGGGGGGGGTGTGCTGTTATTTCCGGTAGAGGCAATTTCGCAATAGTGGGCCCTGAAAATTGTGACCTAGCCGTACTGTGATTGGCCCAAAAAATGGCCTGATTGGCTGAAAATTGGCCAAACTCGTGACCTAAATCGCTGCACACTCACTGCCGTTGCGCCGCTGCACCACCACCAGCAGAGGGGCAGCAGAAGCAAGCTCGATAGAGGAGACATCTGATGGCCCCGCGGCCAATCCCGAGGCCGGGGAGGACACAAACGAAGTTGACGAATTCGGATTCAGTGGCTGGTCCACAGAGCAAGAAGCTGCGGTGGCTGCCTTCGAGGCGGCTATAAAAGAGAGCTAGCGTAGCAGCAGAGGTCGTACCACCACTGCTGCTATAGACTTACCACCCGTGCTCGTGCTCGTCCATACGTGAAGACCTTGAGGCCAGTCTGAACGGAATTGTAAGGACCGTTTCGTATTCACTTCAATACTCTAACGGTCCCTTTATTTACGCCCAGAGTGGTACCTGGTAGCAAAAAAAACAACCGTCGCTACGAAATGTTTGATAAACCAGATACGAACGGACCCAGTAGAATCAATAGTATGCATGGTGATGGACAAAGACAGATGCCAAAATGCGAGGCCAGGGCCCGCAGACGAGCACGCACAGCACGGCAAACGAGCAAACCGTCACCAAACGCAACCCCGTGTCAAAAACGCCTTCCCAAAACTTGAGAGTTTTTTTTTCTTTTTTTTTTCTTTGTTTCCCAGGCTCCCGTATTAAAAAATTGCCGGTTTTTTTCATACCTTTTGTTTTTCAGTACAACGAGATACCCTGGTAGATATATATCACACACTGTGCTGCTGTTGTGGAACGCACACGGCCTACTGCAAGTATATACGAGGCACTCTTGTCTCATTTACCTCTCTACTAGTAGGACTATTGTAGGAGTTGGAATTAAAATTTTTAGGAGTTGGAAAAGGGATATATGGGGGGGGAAATGCGTAGGCCATGCCTGGCGAGAGGAAAGGTCGCACACGAGATGGCTGGCACAGCTCCTATATCTGAGGATTTTTTTGTAAGGATCCAGCAATCTGATTGGCTTATAGGCAGGAAATTTAGGCAACTTCGGCAAATAAAACACGAGTTTTGTAAGGATCTTGTAAGGATAGACAAAGACAACTATGATCGGCGGTGATTGCACCGGGCCGGGCGCTGCGATTGCGGCGCTGCCGTGAGACTTGCCGAGAGGTGGCCTACGTACACGGCGCGCACGAGAGATAGAAACCGCGTGCAGCTCAGACGCTCAGACAATCGATGTAGCAGCCGGTAGCCCAACACCATGCCGGTGTGGTAGTGCATTCCCGCTGTAGTATGGCGAGTTGCATTCCTCGGAGCCTGCGATCTGTCGCTGTGAGGAGATGGGTAGAACAATCAACGCCGACGTTGTTGTTGTTGTTGTTTGCGTTCGTCCGGCGCTCTACCAGAGCACAGGTTTCGTGTGCGTGCGTGCGTGCGTGCGCTTATGTCACAGCAGCAGAGGCAGCATCGCCAGACTACAACACCAGCAAGCAACAGATTCGTTCCCGTGGTCTCGGGTCTCGCGTCTGCCCGCGGCAGCGGATAGACCTCAGTAGGCTGAGTTCATTCGAATCACAAAGTAGCAAGCAGTAGCCCGAGTACGTGAAAAGCCCCAAACCCAGTCTAAAAACCAAGTCTATAACGAACCCTCGTCTACTCTACAAGGCACAGTTTTTATTGCATCCGTGTATACCCACGCCACAGAAGCACCACCACCACCACCACCACAAGACAACACCAGCGAGCAACATATCAATTTTCGTGGTCCCGGGCCTTTGCGCCTGCTGCTGCAGCGGGTAAACCCCTGTAGGCCGTGCTAATTCGAAGCCTCACAGCAGCAGCAGCAGCAGCAGCAGTCCGAGTACGTACGACGTAACAAACTTAAAAACCCAGTCTGAAACCAAGCGGTAACGAACTCTCCCCCGGGAAAACATCCCCATAATTTAATGCCTAAAAAAGTGCTCCCCAGGTATAGGATCGGAGCCAGATGGCTCGGAAAAGGTGGTCGGTCGTCATGCGATCAGTTACAGGTGCGTGTGTTTGCGATTTCATATAACCATGAGCAGAAGAGAGATCGCTGGGAGCATTCGCGTTCGATACCAACCGCATGCTGCATCATGACTCGACAGCACTAACCCAAGCATCAGGGCTGGACCTCTGCTGGCCTGCCACATATAAAGGGAGTACACAGGGAGTATAGCGTATCTACAGTCGGCACGTGAACTTTGCGTACGACAACAGTAGCTCGCTACATAGCTAATTTGCGTACAAACCCTGTAGATTCTAGTAGACCACTCCGAAAGTTAGCGTACTGCAAATGAATATGTACAAATGGCTCGAAAGCCCAAAACAATGCCCTGCTACTGGTATACACCCTGGGTTCTGCAGCTGTCTGATTTTGTCCCCCCTCAATGAGGGTTATAATATAGTTTCCGTGCACAGAATGATAGTCCTGTTGACCCTGGTATTAGCAGGGGAGTCACCGACCTGTATCCTTCACGAGAAAATATGCCACCCCCGTAACACGCGCGATCGAACATCACACGCACCTTGCAAAGATGAGTTTCGATGAAATTTTCGATCTCACAGCTGAAGTGTATTTTTCATTTTTTTCTAAAAAATTACCGGTAGTATATTACCAGATACCAGGTAGGAATTAATTATGGCGGGATGTATTTTGCAGCACTCTTACGGTGACACTTCTATGGATAAAACTACTTGCAATTAGTGTGGAATGTTGCAGTGCCAAACAGGTTAATACACGTTTTTGGCTGCAGTGTACGTGGAAATGGTGTCGGGCATAGTCTGCAGTGCTCAAAGGGTTAGAGTTTGGCGGCGTCCCCGATGGTCTAGTGGGTTAACCTCGTAACCACTAAGGTCGATTTCGCAGGTTCGAGCCCCCCCGAGTGC
>JAYJMJ010033626.1:0-57162 GCA_036873875.1 Laminaria ephemera | reverse complement strand
CACAGTGTTTCTTGGAAGAGTGCTCTCAATCAAACGGACAGTGATTGCGATTCTTGCCGCAACATTGGGGTTTGGGTTCATTACGTTGTTGAGAAACGATGGGATGTGGGCTGACGGTCAGCTGGGATTGAATTGGCGTTGGATCGAGTCGCCTGAAGAGCTCATGCTCGCGGCGCGCGAAGCAAGTCCAAATACGACTAGCGAGTTTGATCAGGAACAGCTCGGGATCTGGGTTGATCAGCCCGAATGGACTCAGTTTCGAGGTCCTGATGCAAACAGTAGCGCTCTTTGTAGTCCGATTAGCACTGATTGGTCATCAATCAAGCCAGAGCTCATCTGGAAGACTGCCGTGGGGCCGGGCTGGTCGTCATTTGTCATCGCTGGAAATCTATTGTTTACGCAAGAGCAGCGAGGCGAGCAGGAGACTGTTGTCTGTTACGCGGCAGATTCAGGAAAGGAAATTTGGAGTCAGCAGATCAATGAGCGATTTTTCGATCCGCTTGGTGGACCGGGACCGCGAGCGACTCCGACGCTTTCCGATGGAATGTTGTTTGTTCAATCGGCGAACGGTGTGGTCCAGCGACTTGATCCAACAAACGGTGACTTAATCTGGTCCAAGGATATCAAAACCGTCGTTGATCGCGAGCCTCCGACATGGGGCTTTGCTGCGTCGCCTTTGGTTGTTGGAAACAAGGTTATCGTTCACGCTGGTGGTGCGGATGACAATGGAGTCTTGGCTTTTGATGTCGAGACGGGCGAATTGCTTTGGTCAGGCAAAGCTGGTGACCATTCTTATAGCACTCCGCAACTTGCCAGATTTTCTGATCGAGATTGCGTGCTGATGCTGACTAATACCGGATTGAATATTCTCGATCCAGAAACTGGCAGTCAAATGCTTGATTATCAGTGGAATCACTCAGGCTATCGAGCTGTCCAACCGCAAGTTGTTGGTGTGGATTCGATTTTGCTACCGACTCAAGAAATTGGAACACGTCGCATCAAAATCAGTCGCGCGTCCTCGTCATCCACCGATGAAGTAACTTTCGATGCGAAGGAGGAGTGGACGTCCAAGCAGTTGAAGCCAGACTTTAACGACTTTGTTGTGTTCGAAAACAATGCGTATGGTTTTGATGGACGAATTTTCACGTGCATTAATTTGGAAACTGGCCAGCGCCAGTGGAAAGGTGGTCGCTACGGCAAAGGTCAGGTTCTGCTGTTAGATCTGCAAGGAGTGTTGCTGGTTGTCAGCGAAAGCGGCGAAGTGGTGTTAGTGAAAGCCAGTCCTGACGGACACCAGGAGTTGGCAAAGTTTCAGGCGCTCGAAGGTCGGACTTGGAATCACCCTGTTGTGTTTAACAATCTGCTGTTTATCCGCAACTCACAGGAAGCTGCATGTTATGAGCTTCCAGCGAAATGAGTTGAGCTAAGTTTGCGCTAGCAGTGATACGTAGCGGTTCTCAATGTGAGCCGTAAGGCGTTAGTCGCGGGTGTCAGCACAATACCGGCGGCTAGCGCCCTGCCGCTCACGATTTCGCGAGCGCGTCTTAGCAGAGCGCCAACTGAATGACGCTGTTGATTTTGGCGACTCAGACCTCGCGACGTAAGCAAGTTTGTCTCAGAGAATGACAAACCATAGGTTTATCAAGCGCAAACTAATTTTTGATGCGAACCAAAAAATCTTTCGTGCGAACCAGCAGGTCATTGCCAATGACAGTCGGCGTTGCGTAGATGCCACTGCCAAAATCGAAATTGCTAACCTCTTCTAATTTTGGATCGCATTTGATGACCTTCATTTGTCCATTGCGATTGCCAACGTAGAGATGGCCGCCTGCTTTAAGAATCGAAGCCGAAACGTTTGGCATGAGACGAACCTTCTTGTCGACGTTTCCAGTTTTTGCGTCGATGCACATTAGGGCTCCCGGTCGATCGTTGACCGCGTAGATTTTTCCACCTTCTTCAACCCACGAAGCCATTGCTGGGGCTCCGCGTCCACGCCAAACGATCGAGTCTGTGACGTCGCCCGTGCCGGGTTTGACGGCCACGAATTCCAAGTTGTTGTATGCCGTCGAGAAAGTGAACAGTCCCTCAGAGAAGACAGGCATGGAGGTCACCGAGTAACCGTCACCGTAGTCGGCTCTCCAGATTTCGTTACCGTCGGCGACATTGTAAGAGCAAATCCACTGGGCTCCAGGAACAACCGCTTGTTCGACGCCATCAAGCTTAATCAGTAACGGAGTTGAGTATGACTTCTTGAATTCACCATTGTCGGCTTTGATCGGAGGGCGATTTGTTTTCCAGATGTCTTTCCCGGATTGAAGATCAACGGCTGCGACGTACTGCTCATCGCAACCATCGCAGACCAGAATGACGGTGTTGCCAGCGATCACCGGTGAAGATCCAGCACCAACACTGTGGTTGATGACAAATTTCCGCGTCCATTTCGTGGTACCCGTTTCACAATCAAGACACCAGGTTCCATGGGCTCCAAAGTGACAGATGACTTTGCCATCGGAGATTGCACAGGTTGGCGAAGCGTAAGAGTTCATTGGGTTGATCGGTTGTGGATCGGAGATCGTACCGAGTTCAATCTTCTTTTTGATTTCTCCCGTTTTGAGGTCAACGCAAATCGCAAATAGATCGATCGCCTTGGCAGCGGTTTTGATTCGAGCGAAATCTACGCCTTTTAGTTTCTCAGCGATCTCGGCTTCGGATGCAGCGACCTCTGTGGCAGCGGTCAACCAGATGTCGCCATTGGCGTACACTGGCGAAGACCAACCTCGTCCAGGAAGGTCAACTTTCCATTCAAAGTTCTCTTCTCCCCATTGAGTTGGCGTGTTGGCAGTACTCGAACTTGTTCCGTCGTTGCCACGAAACTGTGACCAACCTGTTGCTGCACTTGATTCATCTTGTGCAGAAAGTTTGTTTGCGGGGCTGGTCGAGAAAATCAGGACCAATGAGAAAGCGAGCAAAGTCCAGTTTCGAAATGTGTCTGGTTGAGATGAAGTCATGCGTTGCAAATCGGTCAAGAAGAAAGTGAAGTTTGAATTAACGGACATGATAAGGGTAGCTCGGAGCTTGCTGCAAACGCTTGCGCTAAATCGTGAAGTTGTTCGCAATTCTGGGTTTGGGAACTTTGGTTTTGTGAGCGGTGCGAAGTCGGGGTGGAGCACCGACTGATCAATCGCGTCAAACATCACCAGGGTTTTGAGGAGGCATGGGGAGACCTGCGGTCGATTCGGTGCGGGGTCAGGAGACCCGCGCACAGCGCGAGCCTTGGTCTGCGTGCTCGAACGATGGCAATCGCCCAAACGGATGATTGAAAACGCTGGTTCATCTGTTGGCTCAGCAGGAGCTTCGACCTCTCAGAAAGGCGGCGTAGTTAAACCGACAAAGCCTGCGGGCCTCGTATAGATTTTCCTTAAAAGTAAAGTGTTCAAGTGCAAATCGCAGGCGAAAATTCAAGCTCGTCGTGTTAAGATCCTACTAGTTCGGGGTTAGAGTTGGGCGGAGGTCTTGCCTCGCAAGACGTATGGAAATAATGCTCTTTGCAAAGGGCTTTGCAGCGGTCAGATGCCCAGTCAGATCGCATTTTAAAAACAGTAGAGATTTCTTTTTCGAGAGACGGATAAGTGAAAGTACTTTTAGACGAAAATCAGCTTGGCGCGGGCGTCTCGAAAATGGCGGCACAGATCAACGAACACTATGGTGACAAGCCGCTGACAATTGTCGGCGTGTTGACCGGAAGCGTCGTGTTGATGGCGGACTTGATTCGCAAGCTAGAAATGCCGTTGCGTGTCGGCGTTGTGCAAACCAGCAGCTACAAAGGCACCGATCGAGGGGCACTGACGATTAACTCTGAGATGATGCTGGATATTACAGGCCGCGACGTGTTGTTGATCGACGATATTTTTGACACCGGAAACACGCTCGCAGAAGTTACTGGGCTAATGAACGAGATGGGTCCGAACAGTCTTCAGTCAGCAGTCCTGTTGCTCAAAACTGGATGCCAGCAAGTTGATTGGAAACCAGAGTTTGTAGCGTTCGACATTCCTGACGAGTTTGTTGTCGGTTATGGGCTGGACTTTAACGATGAGTATCGCAACTTGCCTTTCTTGGCGTGTCTTGAACCTGCTGATATCGAAGGCGCTGCGGCTCAGTCGTAGTCAGTCGCTAAGTTTCGCAAGCGATGTCACATGGTCATCGCCGTCAATCAAAATGCGTGAACCCCAATGAAGCCCAAGCGACTTGTCATTGTGATCAAGCGATTTTGGCCTATCACTGGGCCAACAGAAACGGCTGCGTGCGTTCTGGCGTCAGCTCTTCGAAAGCTTGGCCATCAGGTCGATGTCGTGACGGTGGCTTGGCAAAAAAATTGGCCCAGCCGGTTTTTGTTCCGCGAGTTCGACGTGCGTCGCATTACCAAGCCCAACGTGGGTCCGTTTGGATCGTTTCGACATGTGCGGTCACTGGTTCGAGAGCTGCAGGCGATCAAGCCCGACGGCGTTATCACTTACGGATTGGGAGAGGAGCTTTCGGCGCTTCGAAAGACGCTTGGCCCGAGCGTGCCGATTGTGGTTCGAGCCGATGGTCGACTGCTGTGTGAGCGAAAACCCCAAAAAAGTTTTTCGATGGAATTGGCCAGCGCTGTCGTATGTGACTCACATCACACACGAGACTTGCTTGCTGAACGGAGCGTCGGGATGCCACGGCAAGTGGCGATCTTGCCTGATGGAGTTGAGTTTTCGAGCTCGCAACCCAGGACGCCAGTCGGACAGTCTGGCTCGAGACAATCCATTTCAGACGCGCATCCGATTTTGCGCATTGAGCCAGATCAACCGCTCGTCATTACCGGTGCTCCAATGGATCGCGACTACGGGTTGTTGGATCTGGTTAAGGCTTGGAAGATTGTGGTTGAATCATATCCGCAAGCCAAGTTGTGGCTGATTGGCGACGGTCCCAAGGGGCGCGCTGTGTGGGAGGCGATTGTTGAAGCGGAGCTGGTCTATTCAGTGATCATGCCAGGTTTTTTCGACGGCCATGACGAGCTTATTCGAGCCGCCGACCTCTATGTTCATGCGACCCGGCGTCCCAATAATTGTGGTTTTCTCTTCGAAGCGATCGCCAATGGGCTTTGTGTCGTGGCCACTAAAAACAGTCTCGAAGACTTGCCGAACTTGAATGGCTCTCAATCGGCCTCACCCGTCGCGATTCAGGATCAAGTCAACGGATTGCTCGCGACTAAGGAAAGTCCAGCGGAGATCGCGCAGGCAATCATGTTAGGATTGCGAGATCGCGAATTGCGATCAAGGTTGGGAAATCAGGCCAGAATTGACTTCAAAAGAGCGGTCGATATCGATCAATTAGTGGTCGAATATTTGAAGTTCATGACAACAGAGATTGCCCTAGAGGCAAGAACCGCTTCGGACTCAACTGCCGAAGCGGGCCTGTCTTAGCACCAATTTCATCGCTAAAATTTCTTGAATCTCAAATCCTCATTGTTCACTGACTGAAGGAGTCAAACGCTTGCCGCATCGTGTTCTCTTTGTTGTTAATTCGCTTTGTGAGTCTGGCCCTGCGCTGCAATTGAATTTGCTGACACGCGAGTTGGCCAACGAATACGATATCCATATCGTCAGCTTACAGAGTGGCGATTGCGGATTTGGCGAATTGGCCAATTCTGATGCGCCGCCAAATCGCACGTTTCATTCTTTGACTCCGAGCGATTCGCGAACGCCGAACACAGTTACATCGCAAATCCGAATGGCACTTCGGCTGCGTAAACTGATTGGCAAGCTCCGGCCAGCATTGGTGCATACTTGGTGTCAGCCAGCTGAGCGAATCGCCTTGATGGCATGTCAGCGATTGAGGTTTGCGAAGCCGCGGATTGTCAGTACTGAGTTGACGACTCGTCCAGAACGACGATTTGAAATTCAATTGTTGGACCGTCGTTTGAGCCGCAGTGCTGAGCGAATGATTGTGCCTCATGAGTTGGTCAAGCAGTCGTTGGTGGACGCGGGTTATCGTGAGCCCAGAATTACTGTCGCGCCAAATGCGATTGAACCAAGTCAGCCCGATGTGAATGCTCCATCGATGATCGAGCTTCGCCGCGAAGGTCGGGCTGGGTTAATGCGATTGGCAAATTTGTCTGGTGAGAAAAGACTCGGCGGCGCGTTTGCTCCGCTTGAACCGCGGACGCGATTGAAGGACGTTATTTGGGCCACGGACTTGTTGACCTGCATTCGAGAAGACTTTCACTTTTTCGTTTTTGGCGGAGGTACTCAGTTAGACCGCTTGAAAAAATTCGCATCTCAAACTGAGGCCGAGGACCATATCCATTTTGTCGGCTTGCCAGAGAATGGGTTGGAACTGGTCGCCGGACTCGACTTTTTTATGCACACACATCTCAACGAGCCGCAGCCGACGATGCTGTTGCACGCGATGCGATGCGGCGTCCCTTCGATTTCAGTTTACGGACCGGGAACGACGGAAGTGATTCGTCATCAAGAGACTGGGTTCGCGGTTAACTTCGGGGCTCGTGATGAGTTCGCCAGATGGACCAAATACATGCTTGAGTTGCCCGAGTCGGCTCAGCAGATTGCGGATCAAGGTCAAGCGTTTGTGAAGTCTACATTTCCAATTGCCAAGACTGCCGATGTTTATCGAGAAGTCTACGGCGTTGGATTCTAGGTTGCCCAGCAAGGCAATTAGTAGGCCTGACTAAGGAGCAACGCGAGGACGTTTCGGCAATTTCGCGCCCTTGCCGGAACATCGCTGCGCTTGGTCCGGCCTACTTCAGTCTAGTAGCCTTTCTTCCAACCTTTACATATCGCATCAGCAGTCCAACCAAAATCAACGCTCCGCCAATCATCGTCGTGATCGCAGGTGGTTGGTAGTCCGGTGCAGTTCGCCAGGCGATAAAGAACCACACCGGGACCAGAATCGGTTCGAGCAAACTTAGCCCACTGGCTTCGTGACTGGAAACGGATTTCAAAGCTCGTGCAAACAAGACGTAGGGCAGCCCCATTTGAAACATTCCAAAACAGGTAAGGTAAATCCACTGCGAACCTGTTGGATAGATGTTGGTGTAGATCAGATATGGAGCAAACAAAATGGCGGTCACAATATGATTAAGAAACACTAACCAAGCCGCTTCGAAATCACGCAGGCCACGTAGAGACACGACCACGCCAGCGAAGAAGACGCCTGAAAGTAAACCAAGGTATAGACCTTTGGTTGAAGCTCCGTGAAGGCTGGCTTGGATGATGATGCTTACGCCGACGACGGCAAAACCCAGCAGCAACCAATCGCGAAAGCTTGGCGACTCGCGATGGAAAAGCCAGCTGGCCAAAAACACCCACGCCGGCGCGGTGTACTGCAACCAGATCGTCAAAGCGGGTTCGCAGTTGACTAAGCTGCCAAGGTAAGTCCAGTTCATGAGTGCGAAGATGGCAATCATCGGAATCAGACGCCATGAGAATTGTGGTCGCCGTACAAACAGTGCCAGTAAGACTGATGCGAACAAGGCCCGCCAGAACGCCAGTAGCAGGCCGCGAGATTCGATAGGCCAGTTGTCAAAGATCGGTGCCTTGGCAAAGAACGCACTCGTACTCCAGAGCACGGCTGCGACGATCACAAGGAGACGCCCCCAGAATAACGCCGTCGATGGAGGCGATGGTGGTTGCGAAGGCAACGATGGCGAAGCTTGCTGCGTTGAAGTATCGGCTTGGGCAGCGTTCATGAGTTTCGTCGCGATTGGTCGTTGGTCGTCACAATAGAGCTGATCCCACAGAAGTTGCTTGCTAAATTAATCCTAACGCGAAGCGTGAGCGAGGAGGAACCGGAAATCGATCAGCCTTCTCGCTTATTGAGATTTTGCATCGATCGCCACGGCTAGTACAAGCACGAAGCGCAAGCGAGTGAACCTGCTGCGGAAAACCACTTGCTTGCGCGTCGGGCTTGTATTGCTTCGGGTTAGAGTTCGCTGTTCAGCTTGCCCCAGATTCTAACTCGCTTAAATGGAGCGAACGGTCTCGATCAAAAGGTTGGCAAATTGCAAAAAAAAGGGACGATCTGAAAACAGATGGTCCCAAACAGATTCGAATGTGCTGAGCGACTAAATCAGATGCGACGTTACGAATAGAAGTGATCTCGCGGTCCAGAGACTTGCGATTAAACACTATCTCTATCGGACGCCAACCAAACCAATTAAACGTGAGTCGGCCATGCTTCTCATTTTCATCTACATCGTTTGTGGATTGGTGTTACTGGTTGCCGCGGTCCTGATCATACTCTGCGTGATCATTCAGTCGATGCGACTGCGCAGAAAAGAGAGTCAAAAGCGGTCGCGCAGCCGAAAAACCAAAGGCTAAGTCCAGAAGTTCCAGATGCCGAAATCTCTCACATGGCGATCGTCATTCGATTACTTCTTGCGATGTCGAATTTTGGCTCGCATGCGTCGTTTCTTTCGGCCGACTTTACGTCGTCCCTTTCCGGTCCGTTTGGTTCCCACGCGTCATTCTCCAGCTTGATGGATTCATTATGTCGATGATTTCGAGTCACGGATTGTACATCGACATCATCAGCCTGATCAAGACGAAATCCTGACCGACTTTGGCGATCAAGCCCAAGATTGGTACCAGTTTGCCTCAAATTAGCGGTTGTTTTGGCTTGAAGTCTTTAAGAACAGGCTCAAAAGCACGCCAACGGCCATGATGATGCAAACGATCATGGCTGGTATGGTTTGCTCTTCAGCGATCAGATGTCGCACAGCATTGACCGCCAAAGCGATGCAAACGCCCGTGAACAAGAGTGGTTCTAACGGGTAAAGCAGGACTCGGAAGCAGTTCGGATTCTCTTCCGTTATCGATCTTGGGGCCTCATTGGGGTGGGTCAGGCCAGTTTTCGCGATTGGCTTCGCAGCCTCAACACTTGGATCGGGGGCTACCGTGTTCAACCCTGAGTCTGCGTTGAGTTGTTCTTTTGGGCGTCGGTCTTTGTATCGCAAGACGATCAGCGATGTGACTGTCAAACCAAGAAAGCCCCAGAAAAATGGGGCGGTACTAATGACAAGCGTATCAAACGCGCTAGGGTATTGAATACACAACAAAATCAAGCCAACTGTCACGAAAGTTTGAAACACGATTCCCTGCCAAGGACATTCCCGTTGTTCATTCCAAGCGGCCAAGCGTTTGAGTGCTTCATAGTCTCGGCCAACGGCGTAGTAAATTCTGGGGCTTGTGAAGATCATTCCGTTGATTGCGCCCAGACACGAAATGCAGACCAAGGCAGCGATCAATTGACCGCTTCGTTGTCCAATCAGGCTGTCGGGTCCAAAAGCTTGCTTGACGAGATCTGTGGCGACTGCGTCTGATTGACTCATCGCTTCGAAACCGAGTCCGTAAATCAGGGAGATGTTAAAAGCAAGATAGACGAGCAGTACTGTGAAGATCCCAAGGAACAGTGACCGAAAGAGATTCTTTTGCGGCTGACGCACTTCGCCTGCGACCAGCGAAATATCGTTCCAGCCCCCGTAGCTGAACATGACGAACAGCATCGCCAGCCAGAATCCTGACCCGAACCCGGAACCACCACTTGAGCTTGCGACAGCCGTGGCAACAGGAGCAGCCGGTGTGTACGGAAACAGGAATGCGAGCAGCACGATTGCACCGATTCCTCCGACTTTGGCAAACGTCAAAACGTTCTGAGCAAGCTTGCCCTGACGCAGGCCGATCAGGTTCGTCGCGCTCAGAGCGATCACCGCTGCGATCGCATAGGCAACTAAGAACTTCGAATTGATCGGTACGATTTGGATGAAGTAAGTCGCAAAAACCATTGCCATGGCCCCAATGTTGCCTGGTCGAATGATCCAGAAAGAGGCCCAGGCGAACATGAATCCGCACGGTCTTCCGTAAGCTCGTTTCAGATAGACGTAATCGCCACCGACGGCGTTGGGATGAGTCGTGGTCAGCTCGGCGAAACAGGCGGCTCCGATAAAAGCGATCAATCCTCCAGCGATCCAAACGCCGACCAGCACCTCAAAACTACCCGCAAAATTGGCGATCATGGGTGAAGTCTTGAAGATACCCGCGCCGATAATTGTTCCTACGATGATGCAAATTGCATCGATCAACGAAAGCGACCGTTTGGGTGCGGAGGAAGTCGAAGAGGGCTGGGAGTCAGCTGTCTGAGGTGGCTGGTTTGAATTTCTGCCAGAATTTTGAGGCGGATCGTAGGGAGAGCCCTGATTCATGTCTTGCTTTCCCTCGTTGAATTTAGCGTCGGTTGGCCGGTAGCGAACGATTCGCTAATAAGGCTGGCAGGCGGTACAAGAATCGCCAAAACTTGATTAGCCCAAGTTTATCGGGTTGGACTGGACTTTTGGTGAGTTTTGCGTATAAATAGTCGAACAGTTTTACACAATCTTAAAGGGGTTTTATGCCAAAAGAAGAGTCTTATGAAGTAGATGGTACCGTCACACAGGCGCTTGCCAATACGCGTTTCCGAGTTGAATTGGAAACGGGTGACGAAGTACTTGCGCACGTATCTGGAAAGATGCGTCAGCACTTTATCCGTATCGTCCCGGGCGACAAAGTCCGCGTCGAGCTTTCTCCCTACGATTTGACCAAGGGTCGAATTGTCTTCCGTGAACGTTAATACATCGAACTAAGTTCGGCGTTCTCTTTTCGCTTCAAACAACGAAGTCATATTGCGATCGCGGTGCGCGCCGACAGAACGGAAAGTTTCCGGTCGGCTGGACGGCACTTGCTTGAATCGGAGCGGCCAGCGACTTGCGAATCTATCGCACAACGCCCGCAACGTGGCTGCGGCTTCTAGCCGCAGTGACCGCGATCTCTGCCGCGGGACTCTGCGAAAGCGGCATCCATTCAGCAAAACTTATTCCAGTTGTCGCCCTAAGACGGCCGCGAAAGCTTGGATGGAATCACCTCCATAGCGTCCCAATCTTAAGGCTGGGGGCGCCCACTCGCTTTTGAGTATTTGCTCGCGACGAGCAAAGAGTCGTTTAAAATAGTTGGGTACCGGCGACGCGCGAGCGAGAATAGAGTTCGCCGTTGGCCCAAACTAACTATCTTTGAGGTGACGATGTTTCTCAAGCCCAATGCACTCTCGCGATCCAAGCGAGTTTCGGATCGGAAAGTAGCTCAGCGAAAAAAAACTCGGCGCTCTGTTTCAATGTATGAGCCGCTGGAGCCCAAGCAACTTCTGGCGACGTTGACCGTCACGACGACAAGTGATGTTGCCGATGGATCACTCGACGGAGAAGTCAGTTTGCGAGAAGCGATCATCGCTGCCAACACCAACGCGAGCTTCGGTGATGCAGCAAGTGGTGAATTTGGTGGAGACACCATTTTGTTTGACGCTTCGCTTGACGGCCAAACCATCACGCTTTCAGGTGGCGAGTTAGAGATCACTGAACAACTTGCCATTCGTGGAAACGGTTTGGATATTACGATCGACGGCAACCAGCAAAGCCGGATCTTCACGGTTGACCTAACCACCCAGGCTATCCTCCGAGATTTTAAGATCACCGGTGGATTGGATCAGGTTCGCGGCAATGCGATCGCTGCGACCAATCCGTTGGGAACACTGCGGCTGCTTGGAATGGAATTTTCCAACAATGGCAATGACGATTCGACTGCGTTGGGAGGAGCTGTCTATGTCGAAGAAGGAACACTCGTTTCGATTTCGTCGACATTTAGAGAAAACAGTGGTGGCAGCGGCGGTGCGATTTACTCCAGTTTCGCTAACGTGAGAATATTTGAAAGTACATTCTGGAATAACGTTGCGCTCACTGGTGGAGCTGTTTCTCTCTCGCAAGGTCGAAGCTTTGTCGGCGGATCGACATTTATAGCCAACAATGCGCAGGATGCTGACTTTGATGCTGTGGCTGTAGGCGGTGCAATTTCTCTTGATGACCGGGCCGTGCTCAATATTTCTTCCAGCAGTTTTACGCATAACAATGCGGAATCAGGTGGCGCGATTGCAATTGCAGACGACAGCCTCCTCGACGTTCGGGGCAATTCAGTGTTCCAGAACAATCGGGCATTTAATGATGCAGAAAATGGAGCCCGAGTTGATGGCAAAGGTGGAGCCATTTTCAATCGCTGGCAGCTTAAGCTCGTCGATTCAGAATTGAGTGACAACAACGCAACATTCGGTGGTGCTTTCTACACGGAAAGATCTGCCTACCTCAATCGAGTTGAATTCAAATCCAATTCTGCGTTCAGAGATGGCGGTGCGATAGCCGTTGGCGGTGGCTTCGCACGTATTGAAGCCTCCGTGATCGGTGGCCCAGACTCAGGTGATGGCAACCATGCCGGCGCCTTCGATGGTAACAGGCACTGGGGCCAGGGTGGGGGAATCGCCCTTTACCTGTCGGACGATTCATCCGCCGAAGGAACACGGGCCACCATCATTGGCGGAGTCATCCAAAACAATAGCGCTACGATAAGTGGAGGCGGAATCCATGCTGACGTACAAACCAAAGTGTTTTCTTTCGTACCGCATACCGAAGGAACGATTGCACGAGGCAGTGGGACGCAGATTTTGGACAATCATGCTTTAGGCAAGGGAGGCTTCCGCGCTCTTGGTGGGGGAATTGCCAACTTTGGGGAGATGGTTCTGATTTCAGCCAATGTAAGCGGCAACTTGGCTGGCGAATTTGGACGAGGTGGAGGGATCTATCAAGCCGATGGTCGACTGAATATAGATTTGTCAATCATTGCAAAGAATCAAGCTTTTGTTGCGGGTGGTGGAATCGAAATGGCAGGCGGTGAAGCCCGCGTGTATGCCACCACGATTGGCGGTGATTCAGGTGCGATGGGGAATGTGGCGGGAGTCTATGGTGACGACAGCCTGATCGATGGAGTTGGCGGTGGCGTTAACATGTCTGGTAACGATGGGACTAGATTTCGAATGATCAGAGGTGAGCTATCCAACAACACGGCGCTGAATTTTGGAGGTGCACTTTCTAACTACGATGGCAACATCGTTCGCTTGGAAAACGGTGTCAAAGTTTCTTTCAACAGGGCTATGAGGCAGGACGGTGGTGGTGCTTACAACAATGGTGGGCACTATGAAATTCGGGATGCAGTTTTTGAAAGCAACTCGGCCCGCAGCGGCGCAGGGCTGTTTAACCACAGCGGATCCGCGAATTTCATTAACTCATCGATTCGATCCAATCTTGCTCGGCGGATTGGTGGCGGGATCCACAATCGAGCTGGATTCCAATTGTTTAGCACGCAAGTCTCAAGCAATGCCGCAAATTCCTTTCCAGACATATTCAATCTGTGGGCGTGACGGTGGCTGATTAATTATTCCTAACCCGAAGCGTGAGCGGGGAGGAGCCGAGTATCGATCTGCCTGCTCGCTCACGCTTCGAGTTAGGATTTCGTCGCTAAGAATTGGCTTTTGATTTAGTTCAGCAGGTCAGGCTCGATGGTCTCAGTCTCATTGCATCGTGAAATAAATTCCAAGAAGCGCGATGATTGTCCCCACAATCGAAATGGATGTGACCTTGTGGCCATGGAAATACCAAACGATTGGAATCGCAAATAGCGGGCAAGTCGAAAGTAGAGTTTGTGCGATGGCGAGATCGGATTCTTTGTAGGCGATCTGACTGAGCCAAATTCCCAGCCACGTTCCGAGAACTGTCGCGGGAAAGATTACCTTTAGTGATGCCTTGGTGAAAATGTCTTTGGAGACGGATCTCAATTGCCGGCCGATGAACACAATTGCCAGAGTCGCCACCGCAGAAACGGCCAGCCGAATAAATGAAGCTTCAAGTGCGGAACAATTTTCCATGCCCGCTTTGGAGCATAAGCCGCCTACTGCTTGGCAGACTGCCCCGCTGGCTCCACACAAAATGGCGGTTAGCGTTTCGCCAGGTTTAATCCCAGGCGCTTCAGCTTTCGCTTTCCGATCGGCAACGACCACGATCACGCCGATAACAGTCAGCATGACGCCACTAAGGACGATGAATCCGAGCTGCTCGCGAAGAAACATTAAGCCCAACGCGGTGGCGAAGATAGGACTCGTGCACGCCATCATCAGTGCCCGTCGTGGACCGAGGATTTGCAGGCTGCGAAAGTAAAGCGTATCGCCGATAACGATCCCGATCAGGCCGCTCAAGCCGAGCCAAAGCCAGGCGTTTCCATCGGCGGAAAACATGGTGCTACCAAAAATCAGGCTGACCACCGTCATGTGGACGAGAAGTAGGCCGGTTCCAATCCAGTTCTTGCAAAGGTTGATGCCAAGAGCTGACACGTTGAGTTTGCCCCAGAGCATGCTGGAGAAAGTCCACATTAATGCCGCTGCGAGTGCAGCCTGTCCACCGAGTTCCATTTTAAGTTGCGGCAATCTCGGCGCGGCCGAATGTCATAAAGGATTGTTAATTCGAGAGTTAGTAGCAGGCGAAAGAAGTTGAAGCCCAATCAATTCTCGATGCTTTACCTCGATTTGACCAGTCAGTTAACAAACCGCTGCTCAAGAATTGTCCCAGAGCAAAGCTGTCCCGGATCAAAGAGTGGCAAATTCTACTCTGGTGCTGAGATCATGAACTCAGATATAACACCGACGGCTCATTTCTGCAAAACTCAGCTGGAGAAGGCTGGGTATTGTACTGAGAGTTCCAACACGAGTGTCGGCAATCGTCCCAAAATGGGGTCATTGCCGTAAACAAGCTCGTTTGGACAATAGTTTGTTGAAAACATGAATTCAATGAGCCAAACGTTGGGTCAGGAAGTTGTTGAGTGGATTTTTAATCCGAATTTTCTAAGACCTAAACTAAAAACCGGATGTTTGAGCTGACGAAATCGGCCATAATCCAACCTCAAAAATCAACTTAATTCACGAGGAGTTATTCTGTGAAAACCGCTTGTAAACCTTTCTTGATGGGCTTGATCGGGCTGCTCGCGCTGCTGCCGATGACCAAGGCATTTTGCCAGTCGGCCCCTGAACCGGCGATCGTCGTTTCGATTGCATCAATTGATGAGCAGATCGCTGACACGAACTACATGATCGATGCGGCCGGCTACGGATCGATGAAGTTTTTCATCAAGACGCAGATGAAGCACTTTACTAGCGGGCTCGATCGTAAGAAAGCTGCTGGCGTTTTGCTGTACTTTGAAGAAGACAACCCAGTGCCTAAGGCAGTCGGTTTTGCTCCTTTGAAGAATCTTGATGACTTCCTCGACACAGTCGCTGGCTATGCAGACGTCGATGATGCCGATGAAGTAATCACTGTCACTCCTCAGGGCGGCCAAAACGTTCTGATGAAGCAAGTGGGTGATTACATCTACATTGCTGACAACGAAGACGCCTTCAAAGGTGTTCCCAACGATCCAGCAGCACTGCTGGGCGATTTGCCAACTCAATACAACATGGCGGCTCGAATTTTTGGCCAACGTGTTCCTGAGTCGCTTCGCGAACAGTTGATGGACTCGATCAAAGATGGCTATCTGTCACAAATGGATCGCTTGGCTGATGAGAATCCTGAGCTTGCTGAACAGCAGCGAGAGTCATTCGAAGAGCAAATGGACAAGATGGAAGGCTATCTTGACGAGACTGAAGAGATTGTTGTTGGCTTTTCAGCCGACAAGGCAACTCAAACGCTGGCGATGGACTTCAAGATGATTGCTTTGCCTAGCACTGAGTTGGCAGGCAATTTCAATGCGATGACTGATGGAGAAAAGTCACGGTTTGGTGGATTCCTGCGCGACGGTGCGGCGATGAATTCCAACGCATGCTTCAAAGTTCTGGAGGCAGAAGCTGCTCAATATGCCAAGGGCATGGAGACAGGGCTTGAGGGAATGATCAAAGAGTTGGATGCCGATGGAGATTTTTCAGAGTCAGAAATTGAAACGATTGAAAGTGTTGCCAACAAAATTGTTGAAGCACTCTCGGAAACGTTCAAGGCAGGTCGCATCGATTCGGGCAGCGTCATGATGATGTCTGAAAATTCCGCAAATCTTGCTGGTGCCATCGAGATCGTGAATCCACGAAAGATCGAAGACGCAGTCAAAGAGCTAGTTGAGTTGGGCGAAGCCAAATTGGGCGAAGCACTTCAAGTCAATTTGAACTCTGGTAGTCACAACGGCGTCACATTTCACGAATTGGTCTTACAAGTTCCTGAAGACGAAGAAGAGATGCAAGAGTATTTGGGTTCCGAAGTCACTGTCATCGTTGGTATCGGCAAGAAAGAAGTTTACTTCGCTGCTGGAACCGATCCGATGGACACGCTAAAAACAGCCATGGACAGCAGTTCAGATGGCAAAGAGCTCGCACCGGTTGTCTACAACTTCAACTTGAAGCCAATGATGCGTTACGCTTCGAGCGTCAACGGTGAGCCAATCTTCGGTGACATGTTTGAGCAGCTCGAAGAGTCTGGGAAAGATCGTATCACCATGATTGTCAAAGGTATCAAGAATGGAGTTCACTCTCGATTCGAAATGCAAGACGGTGTACTTGGTCTGATCCAAACCGCAGTCAATAGCTTTCAGTCGGGCGGATTTGCTCCTGATGATTTTTAATCAACCTTGAGTTGATTGATTGCTCAAAGTGGCAAGCTAAACAATAAAGGGCTCGACGAAATCGTCGAGCCCTTTTTTTGATACTTGATGTTCATCAACGTTGGTTAAAAACGAGACGCTTGATTGAACTTTGCGTCAGGTCTAAAGAGACGTTCGTTAGCGTTGGCGATAAACGCCCTGCGGCAATGCCGCACCTTGAACAGGCATGACGCCTTGAACAGGATAGGCGGCTCCTTGCTGAGCAGGGAATCCACCTTGCACTGGGAAGCTCTGTTGAGGGAAAGCTCCTTGGACTGGGTAGCCTTGATTGCCTTGGAATTGCTGTCCCTGAAACTGCTGTCCCTGAAACTGCTGTCCCTGAAACTGCTGCCCTTGGAATTGTTGCCCTTGGAATTGTTGCTGTCCTTGATAGCCTTGGCTGTAATCGTAGCCTGGGATACCGCCTGAGATACCGTTGCCCTCATCTTTGTAGAAAGCGTTTTCGAAACGGTCATCCAGTTTCTGAATACCTTTTCGAACTCGTTCTCCAACTCTTTGGATAATTGGTTCTTTGCTGTCTGCACCACAACTCGCACAGCCCATCTGTTGCCACTGCTCGAACGTTAGGTAAGGACTGCTGCACTGTTGGCGTTTGCATGCGTTGCAGCTCGAAGCTCCATTGCCACAGGCACCTCCACAAGTTGCACACTGACCAGTTCCAGTTCCGCCAATTGGGCCAGTGCCCCACTCGCGTGTGTTGTCTGGACGGCGAGGAGCAAGAATGGCTCGGTTGTAAGCGACTTCACGAGCGTAGTGATTTAGCCAGCCCACAGTCTCAGAAGAAACTAGGCAAAAGTCGAAGGGTCGTCCACTGCCTTGCTCAGCAGCAAATTCGCCTTCAGAATTCATCATGACGCTGCCAGAACCGGCAACCTGAATTCCAACGCTTCCGACACCGTCAACGCCTACAGCGACCAAGCCATAATTGCCTGGCTGGACTCCTGGGATGCCAAAGACACCAAAGTTGTCCGTCGTCGCTGATGCGACAACGTTGTCGCCCTTGAGCAACATGACTTTTGTGCTGCGGACTTCAACTGGACGACCGTTTAGAGAATTCATTTGATGAACTCGGCCAACGAGTGAACCATCGCCTGACAGTGACACCGGAATCGCACCCACTGAGGTTGAAGCAACGGCACTAGGTTGGTGACGTGTGAGTCCGTCAAATCCAAAGAAACGACTTGGATCATCAGCACCTTCTTCAGTGGTGTATTTTCCGTAAACACGGTAGTTGATGTTGGGAGCGTAATACTGCAACCAGTCTGTATTGATTGTCGTTGCATTTTGAAATGCGTTGATAGTCATTGAGGTTGGTGTGCTGTCGTTGGCTTCCGAATTGAAGCTCAGAATGTTCATGCCAAATGTGAAGAAGGCTTTATCGCCCCAGCCAATCATTGAGTAGGCACCGCGCTGAACGTTACTGAATGCGAATGATCCATCGCCTTGGACAGCAGTCGACTTGACCAAACGTCCTTTGTTCATCAGGTAGATAGTCATCCCTGCAACTTGAGCGCCTTCGATTCCACGGACAGTGCCCGTGAATTCGCCGTTTCGATCAACCATCACCCAGTTGGCTCGAAGAGATTCGCCAACACGATTCTTGGTGTTGAAACCAGCTGCTTCCTGCCAACCAGCGTATCGCTCGTTAACTGATGTCGTTTGCTTGGCTCGATTGAAGCCAAGCTCATCGTCCGAAGGACGATCTAGCAGAGGGTTGGCTGGAGCCTCTCGCTCCATCGGACGAATCGGTTCGTCATCGGAAAATGCATCCGGCTCTTGGTCTTGTTGTGCGTTGGGATCAACATTGCCGAATGGACGTTGGGCAAACACACTAGGTGAAGTTGCCAACACGACTAGCACGACGAGAAACAGATTGATCAGAGATCTCATGGTCATAACTCTATTTGCAGACAACAACAGAAACATGGCAAACAAATCGCCCATTCCTTCTGAGCATCGACATGCATTGGTCAACTGTCGCGTAGAACTCAGGACTTCGATGGCAAAGAAGGATTCCAAGTCCACTTGCATCAGAATGGGACGCGATAGTGAATAGGTCGTTGTTGCCTGACAGGCTAACTTTGCCGATTGTAGTAATGGCAAGCAGCCTTTGATGTAAAAACCAACCAAGTCACTAAGAGCATTCAAGCTTCTAAGATTTGGGAGCTCGGAAAGCACTCACCACCAAACAGATTGCCCAAATCAAACCCATATAGGCCAACACAATGCAGTTCAAGAGTACGCCTTGCACGACCGTCGTGAATAGGAAGCTTGTGTAGGTCCCAAATGCAGTCGGTATCAATTCGGGGTCGATGCTGCGTCTCGGGCCTGGGAAAACGCCCGCGCCGAAAAGTGTTTCGCAGAGCCCAACGGCAAAGAACCCAACCATCACATCCAAAGCGATTCCCAATGGAAAAATAATTGAGATCGCGATGCGAGTGCCATATCCAATTCGTGTGACCAATCTCAAGTGAGGTCGTTCAAGTTCTCGCTGGGTTCTTTTCGCACATTCGACCATTGTGTAGCCAACGACGAAGAGCATCACTCCACTAAGCATTCCCAGAATTTGGGGGAGTCGATGTTCACTCAGCATCATGCCAAAAATGAAACTGGGGGCAGCGCTGATGGAGCAAATGGTCAGCCATTTTACAAACACAGATCTTGGACTGAGAGGCTTTTTGCTTTTCTCTTTCTCGACCGGTCGATCCGATTTTTGGTAAGCGGTCGCGGGAGCCTCGTAAGGATTTTCGCTCAAGATTCACCGTGAATGATTTTTTAAGTCTGCCTTAGGCAATCGGGGCGTGGATTGCGTCTACGAGAGTATGCCGCGCTGCATGTATTTACTCATGGAATTCACCGTCATTTCGTTTTACTAAGAAAGTCGTGCGTGAGCGGCTTGAATCGCACGCAGTAGCCCCCGCGCTTTATTCATCGTTTCCTCGTATTCCGCAGTGGGATCACTGTCGGCAACAATTCCAGCGCCTGCTTGAACGTAAGCCACATTGTCTTTGATGACCATTGTTCTGAGCGCAATACAGGTATCCATGTTTCCCGAGTAATCAATGTAACCAACCGCGCCGGCATACGGTCCGCGCCGATGTGGTTCAAACTCGTCAATGATTTCCATCGCCCGAACCTTTGGTGCGCCAGATACAGTTCCTGCTGGTAGGCTGGCCATCAGCGCATCAAACGCGTCGCTTTTGTCATTCAGTTGACCGGTGACCGTCGACGAAATGTGCATGACGTGACTGTATCGTTCAACCACCATCACATCGGGCAGTTCGATTGTTCCAAACTCAGCGACTCGGCCAACATCGTTACGGCCCAGATCGACAAGCATCACATGTTCGGCTCGTTCTTTCTCATCAGCCAATAGTTCTTGCTCGAGTCGCAAATCTTCTTCAGGAGTTGAGCCTCGTTTTCTTGTGCCGGCAAGCGGACGGACGGTCATCTCATTGTCGACCACTCGACACATGATCTCTGGCGAGCTGCCGACCAAAGTGCAAGTGTCCGTTCGGAGGAAGAACATGAATGGGCTGGGATTGAGCACTCGCAGGCTGCGGTAAATCTCCAGTGGATCGCATTCGATATCCAAAGACAATCGTTGACTGAGTACACATTGGAAAATGTCGCCCGCGCGAATGTACTCAATGCAGTCCAGTACGGCTTGCTCAAAGTCTGATTGGCTGAAGTTGGATTTGAACGTCGGCGGATCTTCTGTGACCGCAACGACATCCATGCAAGTCAACTCATCAGCCGCCGGTTCATTGAGTTGAGCAATTCGCTTGTCGAGTCTGGCACAAGCATCGTCGTAGGCTGCTTGTGGCGATTCGTGCCGTTCAGGCCACGCCAATGAAAGAACCGTAATCGTTTTCGTAATGTGATCGAAGACAAGCATCGTGTCGTAAAACGCAAACGACATGTCATCGAGATTCCGGTCGTCTTCGGGTGCGTTGGGGAGATCCTCGACATAGCGAACAACGTCATAGCCTGCATAGCCAACTGCGCCACCAGTGAACGGAGGCATGCCTTCGTGCTTGGCAACTTTGACGCTTTGGATGTGCTTTCTGATTTCGTCGAGCGGATTTTCAGATACAAACTCTTCGACTTGATCGCCACGTTTGATACGGACATCATTGCCAGTCGATGATATTTGAAAATTGGGTTCGACAGCCAGAAAGCTATAACGTCCAACTTTCTCGCCACCAATCACGCTTTCAAATAGGCAAGCTGTTTTTCCATCGTCGATGCGTTTGAAAGCAGAGACGGGAGTCAGCGAATCACTCAACAGCTTTCTTGAAATTGGAATGGCATCGTAAGAGGCCGCGAGCTTTTCAAAAGTCTCAAAATCAGGGAACGAATTCATAGATATGGCGATGGCGTCCTAACGAGAGCCGACGGATAGCAGGAAGGAAGTGTTTGATTGCAAAATCCTATCATAAACCAAACCATTGAACCCAGCAGCAACCCCGAAGTTCAAGCGGCAACCCCAAAGGGGTTCTTTCAGTAGCCCAGGGCTAGGCTCCTAATCCGGTGAAATACGAACGCCGAGGGTGTTCATTGCACCGACTTCAGTCCCAAATGCCGTGAAGGTTGGCCGGCGTAAATGACTGTGGTACGAATCTGACCCAGAAAAAACATCAAGCGAGATAGTTGGTCCCCTCAGTTGCATCAACTGAACGAACACCATTGGTGTTCGGTTAGTTCATTTCTAGCACTCAGGGGTCAAGAACCCTGGGCTAATGAATGAACCCCTTTTGGGTTTTGCGAAGAGGCGGCCAGAGAAGAGACGGCAGCAGTAAAAGGGAATTATCCGATTTCTGCAGAATGGATTTTGACTTAGACAACAGGTCAAATTCGGCAACTTATTGCTACGCAGTTCCTAAGCATCCCAGCGGCTGTGCGTCAAAATGGACCCGAAAAAACGAATTGTCGCTTAGAAAACAAAATGCGTTTGAAAAAGGGAAAGTTTTCTAGTTGGCTCAATTGGCCAACCGGCTACGGTAAGAATGAGTGTCAAGCCGACTTCTCAATTAAATGACTGAGTGCAGGCAAGCGAATTGGCTTGGTCAACCTTGTACCGCCTATGGGTCCTAGATAAAATTCGTCCACTACCCTCGGGAAAAGGACTGACTTGGGTTTCCTCAACTTAAAACGTCAGCGATAGAGTTCGCATGACTTGAGATCATAAATGAAGTGCCAAAAATGTAAGAAGTCAGCGACGTTTCACATCACTGACCTGACTGGCGATGAACTCCTTGCTCTACATCTATGTCCCGACTGTGCAAAACAATATTTGCAAACCGAGGAAGGTGATGTTGAAGCGCCAAAAATTACTGGCGTGCTCTCTCAACAATTGAAGCTTGAACAGACCGCCGAAGATTTAAAAAAGCTTGATTCGAAAGAATGTCCTATCTGTGGAATCTCATTTTATGAGTTTCGTCAGGCAGGTCGTTTGGGTTGCCCGCACGATTATGTGTTTTTCGGTACTGAACTTGAGCCTTTGCTCGTCAATGTTCATGGCGAAAATGAACACACGGGGAAAAAACCAAAACGCGGCGTCTGTGACACCGAGTCGCAAACTGAATTGATTCGACTGCGGCGTGAAATGAAAGACGCTGTGCAACAGGAAGATTACGAAATGGCCAAAGAACTCCGCGACAAGATTCGTTCGATCGAGGGGGAAGGCCAACGTGGTGCTTAACGAGTTTGCGATCGAATCCGATCCCCTGCTAAATGTCGATGGTGATGTGTCTGATGTTGTGATTGCCAGTCGAGTTCGCCTGGCGCGCAACATTGCGGACTTTCCGTTTGTCGAGACTTGCTCGCGACAGCAAGTCGATGACATCGAGTCACGAATCCTCAGTGGGCTAAATAATGATGAACAGTTGAGTGAACTGAGGGTCCTCGGCAACGATTCACTCGACCAACTCGAACGGCAGTTTCTGCTTGAACTGGATTCGATCACTGGCGTTTGTAAAACTTCTGGTGAATCGGATCAAGAGTCTGAATCCGAAGGCGAGACGCCGCGCGATGATTCAACAGATGTCCAACAACGGCAGATGAGTGTCACGCTCAATGAAGAAGACCATTTGCGAATCCAAGTCATTGCCGGTGGCTACGATTTGGCATCGGCTTGGCGACGTCTGGATGAGCTTGACGATCTCGTCGAGAGTCAACTTCAGTACGCTTACAGTCCGCAATGGGGATACTTGACCGCTTGTCCCGCGAACGTTGGGACCGGGCTTCGGGCGTCACTATTGCTGCACTTGCCTGGGCTATCGATGACAGGCCAAATTGAAAAAGCGATTCGTACTCTGCAGCGAGCCGGCCTAATTGTTCGCGGCATTAGTGGTGACCAAGCGTGGGGCGATTTCTATCGCATTGGCAATCAGACAACACTGGGGTCAAGCGAAGACGAAATTATTTCACTTGTACGCCGAGTCGTGCCTTCGATTGTCTTTCACGAACGCAACGCTCGAGAGTTCGTGCTGGAAAATCGTCGTGATGAAATTGAGTTGCAAGTTAGCCGCGCCTGTGATGCGATAACCAAAACGCAACTGGAATCGAATGAAGAGACGCTGTACTTGCTTTCGCAAATACGTTTGGGCGTCAACACAGGTGTTCTTGCGTCCCCTCGCATCGAAGAAGTACGCAGCGTGATCGAATTGCTACAATTACGTAAACGTCTTGGCACAGCAGTTAACATTGAGGACTACCAGCTGGCCTCAAAACTGCATCAGCGAATCCTTGAGCTTGAAAGTGGCCGACCATGATGCGAATCGACGATCTTGCGGATCGATGTGGCGAGTGGCTGCGTGGAAATGGCCCGCAATCAGACATTGTGATGAGCAGCCGAATTCGTTTGGCTCGCAACCTGGCTGATTTTCCATTTATTCGGCGATGCAACGATATTGATCGTGCCAACATTGAGTCCACCGTCAGGGAACGGCTCACTGGCGATCCTTCACTTGAGAATTTGAATTTCTTCAACGTGGCTCAGTTGGAGTCCATCGACCGGCAATTTCTCGTTGAAAGGCAATTGATCAGTCGTGAGCACGCGAACTCAGATGGTGCTCGAGCTGTAGCAATCGACAACAACGAGCGGCTTAGCCTGATGGTTAACGAAGAGGATCATCTTCGAATTCAAGTCATGAAGAGCGGCTTGGATCTCGAAGGCGCTTGGGCTCAAATTAATGAGCTCGATGATCAGATCGAAGGAAAGTTGACTTACGCGTTCCATCCAAAGTTCGGCTATTTGACGGCTTGTCCTACGAATGTTGGAACCGGCATGCGAGTCAGCGTGCTGGTTCACCTTCCGGCGCTTGTGATCACCAACCAAATCGACAAAGTCTTTCGCTCGCTGCAGAAAATCAATCTCGTTGTGCGTGGATTGTACGGTGAAGGAACCCAAGCGATGGGCGACTTCTATCAAGTCAGCAATCAGATCACGCTGGGCAAGTCCGAAGAGGAATTGATTCATCAGGTCGGTGATGTTGTGCCTGTGGTGATTGACTATGAAAGAAAGGCTCGCAAGTTTCTCATCGAAGAAGATCAAAACGAATTGTTTGATCAAGTCAGTCGTGCCTACGGAACTTTGCAAACCGCACGACGCATCAGCAGCGAAGAAACGATGTATTTGTTGTCGCGAGTTCGCATGGGTGTGAACCTCGGATTGATTGGCGATCTTAAAATCCCGCAAATCAATGAGCTCTTTATTCGAACCCAACCGGCGCACCTGCAAAAACTGATTCAGGCGACGCTCTCGACCGATCAACGAAATATTGAGCGAGCAAATTATCTGCACAAGCACTTAAAGTCAGATGACGACACGATTGCCGAGTCGAATTAGTCGCGGATTTCGTTGGGTTCAACATCGCGCAGGACAGTTGATCGGTCCCGTTTTGCGACTTCTTAGAACCGCCACGTGGTCCCTAGGGTTTTGCTTCAATCGCCACGGCTTATACAAGCACGGAGCGCAAGCGAGTGAACCTGCTGCGGAAAACCACTCGCTTGCGCTTCGGGCTTCTATTGCAGTTTGCGTGCTGCATTGATCAACTTAGCCCATTTCCACGCCTTGATTGACGTATAGTCATGCAAAATCCTATCCCGCTACGGGTTGTAGTGATTGTGGAATCTTTATTCGGCCAAGAGGCCAGTCGTCTAATTGTTACGACCGTCAAACTGCGCTAGTACAGTGAGTTTTCGTGTGAGTGATTCCCTTAGTTTTAAGGGGTTTTAACACGAATCGAATTCGCAAACCTATCTTTCAGAAATCAAAACGCGTCCATGGATGCCGCGTCCCACCATTTTTGAAATGCTATTCGATGAACGAAAACCAATCCAAAAAAGTCCGCCCGCATGATTCTTGGCCAAATCTAACGCTCAAGATCATTGATGCTGCAGCGATCGTTGTCGGACTTTGGATTCTGGTGACTTGGATCCCGGAAATTAACAGTAAGTCAACGATTGTGATCGCATTGATCGCCGTTGGATTGTTCAATATTTGTGCTGAGTTCGCAGGGCTCTATCGACGTTGGAGCGGGATTCCGTTCGAACGCGAGATTGGATGCTCAATGCTCTCTTTGGGAGCAACTTTTCTGCTCCTGATTGTGTTGGGTCGATTCAGTATTTACTCAACAGAACTCTCTACTTCCTCCCTGATGTTGTGGTTTGGGATCACGCCAGTTATTTCACTGTCAGCGCGGATGACGGTTCGCCGGTACACCCGCTACATGACGGAAAAAGGAATCAACACTCGAGGTTTTGCCGTTGTTGGTATTAACGATTTAGGTGTTGAGCTTGTTCGCAATGTGCGAAAATCTCCGGATCTTGGTTTGCAGTTTCTTGGTTTCTATGATGATCGACCAGCAGAGCGGCTGCAGAAACTACCAGAAGACATTGATGTGACGCTTGGCAAGTTGCAAATTCTTGTCGACGCAGCCAAGAAAGGCGTCGTGCAAGTCGTATTCATCGTCTTGCCGATGCGAGCAGAAGAGCGGATTCGCAGTGTCATTGGAGAATTGGCAGATACGACGGCATCCGTTTATATCGTGCCAGATCTTTTCGTTTTCCAAATGCTCAATTCCCGTTGGACTGATATTCAGGGATTACCTGTCGTTAGTGTTTTCGAAAATCCATTCTTTGGTGTTGATGGAATTCTCAAACGATCACTTGATGTTGCCGTCGCTTCGGTTGCCTTGGCAGTCGCTGCGATTCCTATGGCTGCGATTGCGATGGCCGTCAAACTAACATCTCGCGGACCAGTTCTGTTCAAGCAGCTTCGATATGGGCTGGACGGAAAAGAGATTTGGGTCTGGAAGTTTCGCAGTATGACCGTTCAAGAGAACGGAACGAAAGTGGTTCAAGCACAAAAGAACGACAGTCGGCTAACGTCGATTGGTGGATTTCTTCGCAAGTCATCTTTGGATGAACTGCCACAGATCTTCAACGTACTGATGGGCCACATGTCGCTGGTTGGGCCGCGACCGCATGCGAATGCTCACAATGAGTTTTATCGCAAGCAAATTGAAGGCTATATGCTTCGCCACAAAGTGAAGCCTGGAATGACTGGTTTGGCTCAGGTCAACGGTTGCCGCGGTGAAACTGAAACGCTCGACAAAATGGAAAAGCGTGTTCACTTTGACCATCAGTACATTCGTGACTGGTCAATTTGGTTGGATGTCAAGATTATCCTCAAGACGTTTCTCGTGGTATTCTCACGACAAAACGCTTACTAACCTTCGCGTGGATCGGGGTTGGTGATTGAATTTATCATCCAGCCAACCTGTTTCCTGATTTACCTCGGATGAAAACAAATTTGCCGTAGCCAGTCGTTTGGGCGATAACCCAATGGCAGGTGCTAACTGGTTTAGGGCCAGGGCGATTGCCCAAACGGCTAGGTTTGATATGCCAACGCACAAGTTCACTCGCTTGCGGTTCGTGCTTGTATTGGCCGTGGCGATCGATGCAAAATCTTAGCCAACGATTCTCTGATCGCATTCGAACCGCTCACTTGCGATTCCGGTTTGAGTCATCGTTGTGCTACGACTCAATCAAGTCTCGAAGTTTATCAACTTCTGTTTGCAACTTCGCAACTTGAGTCTTTAACTCTTCGACCGTTTCATGCAAGTTCGCTGTGCTCTCGTTCTCAACAGTGCCGCTAGTTGGCGATTGGGAAAGTGTCGATTCGTTTGAGACTTCAGAACCAGAAACTGTCGCAGATGGTTCCGGTGCATCACTGGCTGACGATGATGCTTCACTGGGGTCGTGAATTGGATTCCGAGACAGGTTCGGATACTCCTGCTTCATTCGTTCGACTTCGTTCTCTTGATAGAGATTGTGCGTCACGATTTGTCCGCGACCCTTGGGCGTTAACTCAATGATCAAACCTTTGGCAATCAATCCGTTAACGACAGGAACCAGATCTCCAATTCCTTTGAGGGATGACTCCATTCGAGACGAACGAGCACGTAAGTCACCAAGCGTTTGTTCGCCGCGTAATAGCAACTCTGCGATGACGGCCAGTTCCGCTTTCTCAACGGCCAGCCATTCGTAGAGTTCGTGCTTGAATTTAGCGACACGTCCGCCCGATTGGACTTCGATTGCTGCCCCAATTTTACGCAGCTCATAGAGAGTGTCTTCGACTCGCTCTTCAGAGATATCCATCACCGGTGCGCGATTGCTCTTTTGATTACAAGCATTGCGAATCGAGTTTAACGTCATGGGATAGACGTCGGGAGTCGTTTTGGATTTCTCGACCAACACTCCTGCGACTCGCCGCTGATTTGATGTCAGCGATTGGATAGATTGGTTTTCCATAGATCGTTTCTAAATATCGATGACCATCTTGTCGCTGGTGACTTGGATGTTCTTGTAAATGGATGACACGGACTCTAGATCTAGAGGAGTGTCAGATTTTTCCAGCGGATTGATGTGCACAAGGTACAGCTCTTTCGCTTTAGCTGCGGCCGCAATTTTTGCCACTGGAGTTAGGCAGCTATGTCCCGTGAGCGCAGCTCGATCTTCCCAACCGTCTGGAAAGTAGCATTCGTGGATCAGAGTCTTGACTCCCGAAATCGCGTCGATGTATTTCGAGTCTTCGGCAGCTGTCGTGTCGGTCACGTAAGCAACCGAAGTCTCTTCGCGTTCCAGCCGAAACCCGTGACTTCCACCGGGGTGTTCCAAGTCAAAGCTTGAAATCGTGCCGCCTTGCTCAAGTTTGATCGGCGAAGACGTCAGCGGTGAAAATTCAAAGTTGGGTCCGACAGGAAAGAGTTCTTTCGCGTACAGGTGATCTCGGATGGGAGCAATTTTGTCACCATCGAGATGGACGGTCACACGCTCAATCTCTTTTTCAAACAGAATGTCGTACAAGAACGTCAGGCCGACAGAGTGGTCCAAGTGGACATGCGATAGAAAAATGTCGAGTGTTTTTGTTTCTATCAAATCGCGAACGCGAAACATTCCAGTTCCTGCATCAAAGATAACGCCCATCTCGGGAATCATCATGCAGGCCGTGTGTCGGTCATCGTTTGGGTGATAACCAGTCGTTCCCAAAAAATGGAGCTTCACGTTATTCGTCTTTGTGTGGAAGGAATTTGTAACGCTTATCTTAACAGCAAACATTAGCTTCTGCACTTGGGCAGGCGCACGGCGTTCCTTGGGAAAGCTGCGATTCCCACCAAACTGAATCAATATTTACTCTGCAGAAGTAGAGTTTGGCCGGGGTCGTGAGCCGCGTTTGATCAATGTGAGCCGACGTCGTTCTTCGCGGGCCAATTGTTTTTTGGCAAGAAGCGAAGCCGACAAAGTAAGTCTGACTTCGAAAAAGAGAGTCAGTGATCAAGGAAGATTATTTGCCAAACAGGTTGCCAAGGCCTTTTTTCAATTCGTCGCCAAGTTTCTGTTCGAGCTGCTGTTGGATACCGCCCTGCCCGACCGCTGGATTGTTCGAGGCTGTGTTTGCGGCGCCGTTTACAGGAACTCCAGTGTTTCCTGGCGCGGCAGTGCCTTGCTGACCACCAATTTTGTCCTGCAGAAATCCACCCAGTTTGCCTTGGAACTTATTCTGAAGTTTGTTGACTTCAGAAGTTACTTTTGAGTTCACCTCGTTTTGATATTGGCCAAGCTTCGGTGCAAGTTTGTCAGTGATCGCTTGATTGATGGCGCTACCAGCCGCATCTTTCACAAGTTGTGATGATAGATTTTGGATAGCGCGTCGATCAAGAATGGGTTTGGTGACTGTGCCCGAAATTGGAATCGACAACGATCGGCCCTTGAGCCCTGCCAAATATTTCTTTCCCGCGATCCAGTCATCAACGATCGGGATCTCCGCAACCATGTCGAGTGTTTGATCGAATCCAACGCTTCCTTTAGTTCGGATGATCACATCGTCGTGTGAAAACTTAATGCCATCATGAAAGACTCTTTGATTCTCCACAGCGATGGGAACTTGTTGTTCGGCCATTCGAATCCACGTTTTTAAATCTCGCGATTGGTTGGCTTCGGGCTTAAGCATGGATTGAAGTTGTTTGACCGAGCCAAGTAATTGCTCTGCCATGGGGCCTGCCCCAATCACAACGTCTTGCATTGTTAGTGTTCCACGAGCGGTCAAATTCAGGGGATCCAAAAGAGGTACTTTGATTCCGCTGGAATCGACGGTGAATTTGCCTTGAGCAGAAGTCGCATCTGCTACCAACGGAGCCACAAACTTGACAAACGTTCGGCATGTATCTGGAGTCAGTGCAACGCCGTCGAGCAAACGAGCTTGGTCTAGCAGCAACGTTGGTTCACTGGTGCGTAAGTCGACTTGTGGATTGACACTGATGACGCCACCGCTAAACGGAATGCCGGATGTCTTCACGTTGGCAATCTGTTGTTGAAGACTAAATTCAAAGTCACTGCCACCAATTGGAATGCCAACCACTGATCCGCCATCGAGTTTCAATCTCGCCCGAGCAGTCAGGTTCGGCGGCACGAAGGCCGTTGATTGGGCGACACCAGTCAAATCAGTGCTTACTTCGAACAATGGGCCTTGAACCTCAAACGGTTGAGTTTCGTTGCCAGCCAGACGCAACGCGCCTTGAGTGTAAGCGTTTAAAAGTGAATTGATTTTGTCGAAATTGGGACGCCAGGTTCCGCTTAGATCGGTGACTAACGAGCCTGCCAGGTCCGCGATCGTTCCGGTCGTATTGACTGCCAGCGAGTCGGATTTTACAACGAGTTTTTCAAATGCGATGGCATTGAAGTCGTCGGCCAAAGTGAATTCCGAATCTACATTGATGAGCTTTTCACGCCATAGCTCAGACCAACCGCTTGCTGTTCCATTGGCATTCGTTGTCATGCTGGCTTGCTGAACATTGCCTTGGGCAATAACGTTTGCCGGTGATGGAGCTTGCTGTGCGGCGATCATGTCGGTGATTCGTGATTGCAGGACTGCAGAAGTTCCCTGCTCTCCGCTGGCAAATTGAATGGTTCCATCTGCTGCACCGAACCAAAACACGCTGTCAGGAGTCGGCGACATGGCAAGCCAGTCGGCGACTTGGTTGATGTCGGCTTTGAATGCAGCCTGCCCGTCAAGCTTCATTGTGTCGGTGTAAGCAAATCGAATGTCTTGCCCGCTGGCCGAAATGCTTTTGCTGGCCAGCGTCGCTTGAGGAATGGTCGTCAACCCAGAATTGAAATCGTATTGGACGTTTGCTGTTCCTGTGGCTCGCGGCTCGACGATTGTGATGCCATAACCTTTGAACCCAAGTTGCTGAATTTCGTACTGCAGGTTGTTGAGTTTGAGATCGTTTGGCGTCAACATGCTGAGGCAAGCCATGTTCAGTTTGCCGGCTCCCTGAATGTCGCCAAGATCGACGAAGTTTCGTAGGTGGCTGAGCCAGCCTTCGATCTCGCCAGTCACCGTTGTCTTGAGCGGCCATTGAGAATTCGTGAAAGCGTCTGCGATCGGCTGGGCCAGTGAGGCAACAACTCGCTCCGAGCCAATGTCGACTTGGACACCACCTTGTGAAAGGCTCAGTGTTTTGCCTGCGTCAGATTGACCGCTTCCGCTCAGCTGTACCACCAATTGTGACGGAGTCCATCGCGGTAAGTCTGGCATCTGAAGTACTGGTTGATTGACGGTGAAGGTTCCGCCAATTTGAATCGGACGGTTGGCGATCTCTGAGAGGGAAGTCGAATTGTCTGCTGCAACCTGCCAGCCGAACTGCCCGTCAAGTTTTCCACCGATATTGAATTCGCCGAGGTCAACAAATTGGCCAACTCGTTTGGTTAGCTCTGCGAGGTCTCCTTTGGCAACAAAGAAACCCCCTTGGAGATTCGCTTTGCCGTTGATCGTAAGAAAGTCAGATTCGCAAGCTAAGTTTTCAATCGCGAACGCACCGTTGGATTCTTGAATTGTTCCCACCAGTCGCAGCGGTTTCTGCCAGACAATCGGTTGAGCGCCTCGTCGAGCGTTAATGTTGGCTGTGTCTAGATTGACGACCAGTCGTCTGCTGCCAGCGTCGTTGCGACTGCCGACTTGGAATCTCGCTGTGCCAGAGTCGACAGTAACATCGTTGTGAATGTGCAACGTGGACGGAATGAGTTTGGCGAGCTTTGCCAAATCGACTTCGCCATCCATTTGAAAAGGTGTTCCTAGCAACTGGCCGCCTTGGCCGATGTTGGCTAGATCCGTAAGTTGTCGAAAATCGAAACTTCCGTTGGCATTGATCTTTCCAAAGTCTGTCGCGACGGCAAACTTTTCGGCTGAAACGAGTTCAGGTGAGAGTTGCATCTTTCCAAACGCTGTCAGCGACTCGACATAAAACCGATCGTTTCCAAGTATGTTTGGCGCGGCGACTCCGGCCCCCGAAAGTTCCATTGACTGGATTTCAGTAAACACTTCGCCAGTTCGGGTGTTGACCGAGGCAACGATCTTTGAATCCAATGTGCCAATCGCAGTTGTTGGGCCAATGAATCGTTGAGCGATAGGTGCAACAATAGAAACAGGAAATCCAATCGTTTCCAAATCGAGTTCAGCAGAGGCACCCGTCAATCGCTGGGCTCCACGATCGATTGCAGATCTTGCAATCAGAGTCCCTGTTGAATTGACTTGAGATTGGCCGTTCTGGTCGACAGTCAGTGCCGTGACTTGGCATTGGGCGGTGGCAGTGACGGGTGCGACTTCACCGCTGATCTCAGCCGCCGCGTTGAGCGATTGAACTTGCCATGTCTCTGAACTCGATTCTGTGGTGATGACTGCTGCGCCATCAAGGATGTTCGCAATTAGTTTGGGTAACGCTGCCGGCGCTGGTTGGCTTTCTGCCTTTGGCTTGGGGTCAAGCGGAGAGCGGGGAGCTGGCATGTAATTGGCGATCGCATCTTCCAGATTGCTGCCGTCGGTTCTCAAATGCAGATAGAAGACAGGACTCTCGATGTCCACGACGCCGTAATCTGATGCAGTCATGAAAGAATAAAGTGGTTTGCTTGTTTTGACTTTGGCAATCTGGAACAGCGGTTTGCCCGCTTCGTCAGTACCACTCAAATTGCTGACGGTGATTGGTTGCAGCCAACCAAGCGAAACGGAGTCCGCTGTGACGTTGCCTTTGAAGTCGCTCAATGCCCAATTGAGAGCTCGTTTTTGAAGCCCCAGCCAACCAATCAAATTGGGCAGCAGGAAAACGAACACTAATAAGAACAGTAGCACGTATGGCCAGCGCCTGCGTCGCGGCGCGGAAACTGTTTCGCGACGTTCACTTCGATTGCTTTGAGTGTTACTAGTTGATTCAGTGCCGCGACTCGCTCCTCGCGAACTCTCATCCAGGTTCTTCTCAAACGGATTGTCTTCGTAACGTCGTGACATAATTTTTTGGAGGTTGGCGCAATATCGCGAAAAGGCTTGCGGCATGCGAACAAACGAATAAATAGAAGGGCGGGAAGTTTAGAGGTGTAACCGATGGTCGAGAAGGCGAATGGATCCGAGATTCCGTTAGTTGCTTGCACCTGCGAAATGCCAGCAATGGAAGCCAGATTGGCAGAGAGTTGTTGCGAATGCTTGGCGAACAACTCGCTGACACTTCAGTCCTGTATTACTGACTGCTAGCTGTTTGGTTGCGGGTGTCTGTTGGACTGGCCGTTGGGAATTGAGTTTTGCTACAGTTCCGCCGCAAATCGACGGTTTATCCGGCGATTAAATTTCGCTTTGACAAGGGTTCTGAATGCTCGGACACGGAAGTCCGTTCAGGCGTTCTCGTTCTTTGGTTCTCCCGCGAGTGCTTGGTCGTTTTTCTCGACCTGCTCGCGGACGTCCACGGGGACAAGGAAGTCCATTGCTGTTTGATTGTTCAATCGATGATTGGATAGATTCAAACGGTACTCAAAACGATTGCAAGTTTTCGTTTCGAAAACGATTCGCAATCGTCGCGCTATTCGTCTGCGCTGTTCTGCTGTTTCAATCTTCGGATTTCGTTCGATCGACTTTTGCTCAATCCGTTCAGAATATTCAAGAGCCTTCAGCAGCCCAGAGCTCTGCTGCAATGAACCCCGACACTGAACGTTCCTCCTCTGTTCTCGGCAGTGCAACGCGGCCAAGTATTTCTGGTGGGCTAACGCCGCATCAAACAGGTGGTGACATTCGAGTCCGTGTGGCGTGGGGTGGCGGCGATCAAGTTCGGTGGGGTGGGCAAATCGACATCAGTGGTGGTGAAATCGTTCACGTCACTCCGTTGGCGCTTACTAAGGACGCGCCTTCAACGGTGGTGCCGGTCGGAAATTCCATTCAAGTCAATCATCGTTTGGCTACAAACTACGGCGGAGTCGACTTCGATTTAGTGGCTGGAGATGCAACGAAGGTCCGCATCCAATTTACCAATCCGGCGGCTCCGCAACAGAAATTTGAACGTCTCTATTCGTATGAGGAGTTGCTTGCCGGGACCAGTGAGCAGCTGGATGACGATAAGAATCAAATTTGGCTGGGCCGTGTGCCAGGCGATGAGCTGCGGTTCATGACAACTCGGGAGCATCTTGTTTTCGAACCGGGTGAAGAGTTTGAATTCAGTATCCAGCCACAGCTAACAGGGCTTCGGCAAGCCAAAACAAATTGTCGGATGAAAGTCGTGAAAGCGAGATCGCGAGAGCGTGGCGCTGCGATTTGGAGCGAGACAACCCAAGTCGCTTTGGATGATAATGGTTCGGGAGTCGCCAAGCGAACTACGCTCGAAGTCCCACGAATAGAAGGTGTCTACGATTTGTGGGTTGAGCTGGAACCCAACTGGTATCCACCCAACCTCGGGCAACGAAATCCTGCTCCGGCAAAAATCGCTGGAAAAAAAATGACAGTGCGACGCAGCGTTCAATTCGTGGTGATTGATCCTGATAACCTGTCAATCAAAAGCGAGAACTTTGGAACTCAATGGAATGTGATCCAATCGATCCAGCCGTCTCAGATGTTCAGTGGCGACAAACAGGCTTGGTCATTCCCGGTTCTGCCAGCTTCGCGTCGTTCGATTCACAACGGACGGATGCGATTAATAGACAGCAGTGAGGCTGATTCAACTGCCATTTCGGATAGTAAAGTTGTTCGTGGTGGCGTGAACCGACTATCCGATTCGATTCGTCCCAATGGTCAACGTGAGCAAAAGCTGCAGATTGAACCTGGAGGTTGGCTGGCTATTCCAATCGATGTCCAGAAAGTTGGCCATCCGCATGTGGTGGAAGTCAGGTTTGACCAGCAACCTTGAACCAAGCTGGGGCTTAACGTGGTGTCACCTGACGAGATTGGTTCCAGCTATGGAATGGATGCGGGCGTAATGGTGCCTAATTCAATTATTGAAACCAAGGACCAGCAACCATCGCCAGCCAGTCACAAGGTGACCATTTGGCCAAACTCGAAAACACAATACTTGTTGATTGCCAATCGCGCTGATCAACAATCGGCGAACGTGATTGGGATCGAAGTCTCGGCCGGTCCCAAAGCGTTGGAATCGCAACCAGTCGCTGCATGGCCAACGATCAAGCAAAATAGAAAACGGTTTGCCTTTTTAGAGTCACCTCACTTTGTGGAAGCTTTTGGAGCGACGAAGGCGACGGATTCGAAGATTTCGCAACCGTTGGACGACTGGGTCACCTTTCATCAAGGCACCAAGCGATTGATTGAGCACCTGAAGACCAATGGATACCAAGGTGCCTTTGTCAATGTGGCGGCAGATGGGAGTGCCATTTACCCAAGCCGAATTCTGGCGGCCGGTCCCAAGTATGACTCCGGCGTTTTCTTTTCGTCTGGGCAAGATCCGATTCGCAAAGACGTTTTGGAACTCATGTTGAGAATGTTCGAACGCGAGCGGCTACTGCTAATTCCCTCCCTGACGATGAACGCGCCGTTGCGAGAGCTGGAAGCGACCCGAGATTTTGGGCAGTCCAACAATTCGGTCAAAAGTTTCGATCTCGTGAACTTTACCGGCGAGCGATCAGGAGCCCAGAGTCAATCGCTTCCGATGTACAATCCGCTCGACCACCAAGTGCAATCCTTGGTCGTACAAGTTGTTCGTGAGATTGCTGAGCGTTATCAAGATCACCGATCTTTTGAAGGACTGTCGTTAGTGTGTCGGCCCGACAGTTTTGCTTTGTTGCCAGGCAGGCAATGGGGGTATGACCCGACAACGGTTGAGCGATTTTTCCAGTTTTCCGATTCCGTTGAATCATCGATTGCACCGGAGAACCGTCAAGCAAGCCTGCTCAGTGAGAATCAATCGCAGTGGATGCAGTGGCGTGCTGATCAAATGACTCAGTGGTATTTGCAGTTAAGCCAAACGCTCAAAAAATATCGACCCGGTCAAGAACTTTACCTCGCGCCGGTTGATCTTTTTCAAAGTCCTGAAGCGATCGCGTCCCTAAGCCCAACGTTGCATGAAGCGCCTGAGTTTGGTGATGTTATGAAACGATTCGGTTTGGACTATCCGCGATTGAACCAGGCCGTTGGAGTTCACTGCTTGAGCCCAATGCGAATTGCCAGTGATGAAACTCTTGCGCAACGACGAGTCGATTTGGAGGTCTTGCAGTCAAAGCAAGCCCGTAAATACTTTTCGCTCCATTCAAGTGGCACTTTGTTTACTCATCGTGGGATTTGGGCGCATTTCCAGCAGCTAGAAAGATCAGCACCGTTTCTGCGTTCGGCGTCGCCAGTGATTCGCCTGCAGCAACTGACTCCTGTGGGCGCGGCCAATCGTCAAAGGTTTATCCATAGTATTCGCAACCAGGACTCCATGATGTTGGTTGACGGCGGTGATACGTTGCCGATGGGGCAGGCAGCAGGTATCGCCGATTTGACCAGCATTTTTCAACAGCTGCCTGCGGTGCAGTTTGAAGATGTGCTACCGACCAAGAGAGCAAGTGAGGGTGACGAAGAGACCGACTATCGGTCGCTTCCAGTCTGCGTTCGTCAAGTTCGCCACGAAGGAAGGGATTATTACTACGCAATCAATGATTCGCCTTGGCCTGTCCGTTTGAACCTAAAAGTTCGATCAGCAATGCAGGATTTGCAACGCTCTGCTGCGATCGCCCAGGCCAGCAATGGAGGCGCCCGCAAACCTTCCAGTGGAAGCTACTTGTTGACTCTCGAAGACAATCCGATTCAAGTGGCGTCCAAGGTTGGCTTTGACTTGGTCGGCTATGAGTTGCCGCCGTATTCGATGGTCGCTGGTAAATCCGCTTCGCAATCGATCTCTTTGATCGGTTTCGATTTTTCATTGCCGCAAGGTAGCGACGAGCCACTAAGGAAACGTTTGCGTCTGTTACGAAACAAGCTCACCGAATCCGCAACCAGTCAGCCTCTTCCTGTTATTGAAAATTCCAGTTTTGAATCGTTTGGTCAAGCATCTCTAAGTGGATGGGAATTTGGCAATCAGCCGCAGTCTTCTGTTCAGTTGCAAGCCAACGATGCTCAAATGGGTACCGTTGCTCTTTCATTGAAATCAGAAAATCAGCCAGTTTGGGTGCGAAGTAATGCCTTTGCTCCACCTGCGACTGGGCGACTCTCTGTTTCCGTTTGGTTAAAAACAATGGACGCGGGCGGACAGCCTCCGTTGCGATTGGCGATTGAGGGGACTTTTGATGGCGAGAACTACTACCGTTTCGGTTCCGTCGGTAGTTTGTCGCCCAATGCGGAAGTCAATCAAATCGATGGTCAATGGAGAAGGTTCGCTGTTCACTTTGACGATCTGCCTGCTTCCAGCGTTTCCGATCTTCGAGTTGGTTTTGATTTAATGGGGCAAGGGCAAGTCCTGGTCGACAATGTGGAAGTCTACGACCGTTGGTTTGATGAGAACGATTCAAAAGCGATTACGCAGTTGCTTGCCAGTGCGGGTCCGCTACTCCAGAGCGAAGAAACTCTTGATAGTGGTCGCCGTATCCTTGAGGGCTACTGGCCACAGTTTCTCAACGAGTATGTAGGCAATGAGCCGAAGATTCTGCCTGGCAAAGTCGCCGAGCGAACGGCTTCTGAACAAGATTCCCAAGCGGCAGAATCACAATCGTTTGGGGATCCCTATTTTCCAAAGCGAGATCTTGAAAACCAAGGTTGGGATGGGCCTGCCGTAGAACCCTATGATCAGCCTCGTCCTTCAATTTTTCAGCGTTTGCGACGAAGTGTCCCACGGAAGAGTGTTCCCTATCGATAGACTTGGGGTTGCTTTATCAGATATAGGATTTTTCTGGAAAGTCATGCGAGTTTGTGAAGCCAGTACAGGCTAAAATAAAGCCTCTTTCCAACCGTTTGATATTCTTCCTGCCTTGATGCTCGCTTTTAAACAACCCGAACGACCCACGAACGATCAGGCAAAATGATTGATCTTAAGTCGCGGAAAGTTTAGACCTCTTCCTACAACTAATTCACTACTTCGATCCTTCCGAGCTTTTCGCTCATGGTCAGTCCCCAATTGTGTGGGCTTGGCTTTCTTTCGAAGCTCACTCAAACACGCCTTCGTTACCGAACCAGCATGGATCAGAGAAGTCAT
The DNA here is from genome assembly GCA_036873875.1 of Laminaria ephemera. NCBI lineage: Eukaryota > Phaeophyceae > Laminariales > Laminariaceae > Laminaria > Laminaria ephemera. Next base: position 19,580 of record JAYJMJ010033626.1, on the reverse strand, counting down.
CGTATTGTACCGCTGCTCTTAGGGAGTATTTGTTCGCTCGGCATTCTTATGTGGGCACAGGTTGTTCCTAGTGATTGGTTGACCGAGCAAGAACAATTCAAACAGGTGCGCCAATGGACAGGCCAGTTCAGGCCGAGTGTCTTAGAGACACCGACGGTAGAAACTGTTCGCCATGAAAATGTAAAAGTGATGGCGCACTATATGCCTTGGTTTAAGAGACGTGCGACAGATACAGAAAAAGTTGAGTGGGAACATTGGCAATGGAATGGTGAAGAGACACAGCACGATCCGAATAACGTATTGGAAAACGGACAGCATGATATTGCTTCGACTTTCTACCCAGCCATTGGTCCCTACGACAGTCACGATCCGGCGGTCATTGAGTACCACATTCTGACGGCAAAGTTGATTGGTATCGAAGCTTTCATGTGCAATTGGTACGGGCCAGATTCTTTTACTGACAAGTCAATCGAAGCGATGCTGCCGATTGCTGAAAAGTACCAGTTTCAAATTGGCATTTGTTTTGAAGAGAAGGCACTTTTTCCACCTTACTCCAGTGCTGGAAGTCGCGATGATCTGGTCGACGAGCTGGAAAAACATTTGAACCATATCCTGGGAAAGTATTCTGACTCACCTGCGTTCTTAACTCACAACAACAAGCCGCTTTTGTATGTGTTCAACTTCTACGACAAAGGACCCTTGGGATCGAATTTACTTTCTTCAAGTGAAATTGAACTAGCTAGGTCTCGGATCGAGGAAGATATTCTGATTGTTCGCAATCAGATTGATGCGGATCAGTTTCCGGCAGCCGACGGAGCGTACGTTTGGTGTAGTGATAAAGCACAACGAGAAAAGATTTATCAAGAACTGCGTATTTTGAAAACGCGAGGAGTGTTGAAGTATCGGTCAGCAGTCGTATCGCCTGGATTTGATGACAGTGGAGTGCAAGGTTGGGGCGCCGTCGTTCGTCAACTTGATCGACGCGGCACTGATGAGTATGCGGACAATTGGCGCCAAGCGATTAAAGAAAACTACGATAGCGTACAAGTTGTCACTTGGAACGATTTCCAAGAAGGAACGACGATTGAACCGACCGTTGAGTATGGATTTGAGTTTGCAGACTTCACAGAGTCCGGTGTCGAAATGCTGACGGGCCGTGTTGCTGAACTGAGCGACAATCAGCTCGGTCTTAGAATCTATCGATTGCGAAAAGCAGTTTCAAAAGTTGTCGGTGAGCATACGCAACAGGCGCTCAATAAAGAAATTGATGGTTTGGCTTTGGATATTTTCGATGCTGAAGCGACTTCGATCGAGACTCGATTTGCAGAACTCGAGGCGAGGCTAAAGCGGCTGGTTTCCGGCTCAAACTAATTCAGTTCTGTTTAGCCCTTTGATCGCTGAGCAGATCATCAACCGTGTTGATGACTTCTTGTTGAACCATTTCTTCGCCACAAACAAATTCGACCTCGATCATTAGAGCGAACAGGGCAAGGCCGCCGATTCGATCGGCACACACTTTCACGAGGTCCTTGTGCGTACAGACCAAACGGGTTGCTCCGTTTTGTTGGGCTTGGGTCGCAATCGATTCGAGATCTTCGCGTGTGAAATTGTGATGGTCTTGAAATGCTTGAAACCCAGCGAGTGCCAGACCGTTGCTTTTTAAGGTCGCTTCAAAAGCTGCGGCATTTCCAATGGCGCAAAAACCAAACCAAGAGTGTTTGTCTTGGCTTTTCAATGGTTCGGTTCGGCCATCAAATTGCATCAACTCTTTGGCAACCGTCTCGGTTCTTGCGAGCTTGGCTTGTGGGTCGATTTGCTTGACCCGAGATTCAATGTTGACGACTGAACTCTCGTCTACATTTTCACAGCGTGTAATCACGACGACGTTGGCACGGCGAAGATTCTTTGCCGGTTCGCGAAGTAATCCTCGCGGAAGGAGTCGGTCGTAGCCAAAAGGGTTGGTGGCATCAATTAGCAACACGTCAAGATTTCGATGCAAACGTCGATGTTGAAATCCGTCATCGAGGACGATGACTTCTGTTTCCAATTCGTCAACTGCGATGTTGGCGACTTTGACTCGGTCGGGGTCTTGCAAATGCGGAACGTCAGATAGACGATGCTCCAGCTCAAGAGCTTCGTCGTTGAGTGCTGTTTTGCCATCGACAACTTTTGCTCCATAGCCGCGACTTACAATCGCCACACGGATGTTGTGGCTCCGAAGAAATCGGCAAATCCAGATCACCATCGGCGTCTTACCTGTTCCGCCGGTGGTCAAATTACCGACCGAGATAACAGGTACGTCAACTTTGGAGATCGCCGCAGGGTCGCGATCAAACTTGCGATTTCGTAGGCCCACGCCAATCCGGTAAAGCGGAGTGAGTAGGCCAAGTCCAAAACGAGTGACCGCCGCGAGGAAACCTTGCTTCTCGCCGCTAATGATCCGCAATAAGTTTTGAGCGTTCATTGAGCAGGTCTGAAGCGATAGTCACGGCTGTTAAGTTGCCAAGGATAGCTTCAGTGGAGCGATCGCCCTAGTGGCTAAACGGTTTAACGGCTGATTGGAAATGGGTTGCGTTGAACGCTAGTTCCCAGCGCGAAGTTTTCCTTTGCGGAACGCTTCGGCCATCGCTGAGGGGACTTCGGCTTCTGCCAGCACGAGTTGAGCTTTTTGTTTGGCAACACCGGCTTTCATTTCTTGCTCAAGGGCAATCGCATCAGCACGTCGTTTTTCAGCACGGGCTCGAGCAACACGTGTGTCGGCTTCTGCTTGATCGGCTTGAAGTCGAGCTCCGATGTTTTCGCCAACATCGATATCAGCGATGTCAATGGAAACGATCTCAAATGCCGTGTGAGCATCAAGGCCACGTTCCAGAACCGCCTTTGAGATTCGATCAGGATTCTCCAGAACTTCCTGGTGATTCAAAGCCGAACCAATCGAAGAAATAATGCTCTCACCCACGCGTGCGATCACGGTGTCTTCAGTGGCTCCACCGATGAGTTGTTCAAGGTTAGTGCGGACAGTAACACGTGCTCGAATTTTCAATTCAACACCGTCTTTAGCGATCGCGCTCAGAAAGTTCTTGCCGCTGCGCTGTGGGTCAGGGCAATCGATCACCTTTGGATAAACGCTGGTCTTAACAGCGTCCATCACGTCCCGGCCGGCAAGGTCAATTGCAGCAGCGCGGTCAAAGTCGAGATCGATGCGAGCTCTTTGAGCCGCGATGATCGCGTTGGTCACTCGCATCACATCGCCACCGGCGAGATAATGAGCTTCAAGACGCTCAGTGCTAATGCCTGTTTTACGGCTCGTGTCCAAGCCCGCTTGGTTGGCCATAATTTTGGCGTTAACGATCATGCCTGGACGGACTTTTCGGAATCCCATTCCAACGAGGCTGAAAATGCTCACGTCGGCGCCGGACATATAGGCTTGGATCCAAAGCTTTCCGTAGGTCAAAAAAGCGATTCCAATCACGGCCGCAAACAGCAGGAGGATGCCAATGAGGGCATAGAGTCCGTACTCTTTGAAGAATTCACCGACGTTGAAATTTTCGTCTAATTGGCCAATCAGCAGTTGAATTGAAACAGCATGTTGCGCAAACACGGACAGCCCCATCGTGGAAAACCGGTGGATTGAAATTTAAGCCCATAGCATAACGGATTTTCGATCTCATTTGAATGTTTGCGGCGGTACAGGACCCAATCGATATGATTCTCAACGGTTTCGTGGGTACGGTACTCCAGCTGAACTGCGCTGAGTCGGCCCGCCAAAAGATGAAATCACCCACGTTTTCGAACTCGGTGGGGCAAACGAATCGTTGCGCAGGCAAGCGTACGTAGAGGTTAGGGGCTATTACCTACCTCGCCCCAAAAAGAAACAAACAGCTTTGGCTTTAGGCAAATTTGGCCATTTCCGCGGGGACTAGGTTTTTCTGGCGTCCTCTGTCGATGGCTAACGCAAGCCTTTCTAGCCTCCCGCTCTATTGGAAAAGCTCGGAATATTGAGCCGCTCCAATGTTGTTCTAGGCAAGCCCCCGCTGAGCATGGTTTGGCAGGTAGCCTTCCTGTTAATCTACTTTAATCAATCCATCCGCCGCCGAGGACTCGTTCGCCGTCGTAGCAGACGACCGCTTGGCCCGGAGCGACTCCGTTTTGCGGTTGATCAAAATTGACGTGTAGCTTGCCAGTTGGATCGACCATCGCCTTGGCCGGTTTGGCCGTGCTGTTGTAGCGGATTTGAGCCAAGCATTCGAACTCACCTGCTGGCGGATCGGCTAGCCAGTTCAAGTCGCTGGCGGTCAAATCGCTGCGTCCAAGTTTTTCAACGGGGCCGATGATGACCTGCTTTTTTGACGGATCGATTTTCACAACGAAGTACGGTTCACCCATCGCCACGCCAAGCCCGCGTCGTTGGCCAATGGTGAAGCCTTCGATGCCAGGGTGTTGCCCCACGATTTTTCCTTCGGTCGTCAAAATGTCTCCAGCCGTGGATGGGCTTGAGTCACCACGACGTTGCCGCACAAACTCATCGTGTTTGCCAGAAGTGACGAAGCAGATTTCTTGACTGTCTTTTTTCTCTGCGACGTTCAGGCCAAGCTGTCCAGCAATCTCGCGAATAAATGGCTTTTGATATTGGCCGACTGGCAGCAGCATTCGCTCGAGGTATTTTCGCTTGATTCCGAACAAGACGTACGACTGATCCTTGCCAGCATCGACTCCACGGGTCAGTTCAAGTTCCGTCGTTCCAGAACTGGCCGATTCAATGCGGTTCAACTGCGCATAGTGTCCGGTAGCTAGAAATTCAGCACCCACGCTGTTGGCGTAATCAAATAACTTGCCAAACTTGATCTTGTTGTTGCACATCACGCAGGGGTTGGGCGTCCGGCCAACCGAGTACTCGTCCACAAAGTAGTCGATGATCCCGCGAAACTCGGCTTCTAGGTTCAGTGCGTAAAACGGGATGCCCAGCCGCTCAGCGACTCGCCGGCCATCCTCAGCATCCGAAGCACTGCAGCAACCCTGCTTGTGATCGGCTCGCTGGTTGAGAATGGGTAGTAGGGGCGAGGATTTGACGCCGCCATCCTCGGACTCTATAGCGCAAGCAGTTACCGCCTCCTCGCCGTGTCGCATGAACACGCCAATGACTTCGTGTCCCTGCTCAATCAGCAGGTGTGCTGCAACGCTAGAATCAACACCGCCGGACATGGCCAATACAACTCGTGCCACCCTAGAGAACCTTTAAAAATGGGAAATGGGGATACGGAACTCGAATTGAGTTTATTCGAGTCAAATTGGGAAATTCTTGTCGAACTCGGACCGCTGAGAATCTTAAACCTTCCCCGAATTGTAGCCTGTCGGTATGATCTTGGGGCAATTGGTTTGAAAAACTGACTACCGATTCCGCATCCGCATACCGCACACTGAATTCAAATCCAATGCCTACTCGCTCCGATATCCGAAACATCGTCATCATTGCCCACGTTGATCACGGCAAGACAACTCTAGTCGACTGTATTTTGCGTCAAAGTGGACAGTTCCGAGAATCCCAGCTTCAAGGCGAGCGGATCCTCGATTCTGGCGACTTGGAGAAAGAGCGCGGGATCACGATCTTGGCGAAAAACATTGCCCTGCCCTATCGCGGCGTGAAGATCAATATCATCGACACGCCTGGTCACGCTGACTTTGGTGGCGAAGTTGAACGCGTGCTGCAAATGGCAGACGGAGCCCTGTTGTTGGTTGATGCTGCCGAAGGCCCGATGCCTCAGACGCGTTTCGTTTTGGGCAAAGCCCTCGAAGCTGGGCTTAAGCCGATGGTAGTTGTCAACAAAGTTGATCGTCCCGACGCGAGAACAGCAGAAGTTGTCGACGAAGCTATCGAGCTGATCTGCGAAATGGGTGGCGAGCAATTTTTGGACGAATTCAAATTCATCTACGCTTCAGCCAAAGACGGTTACGCAACGCATGACCTCGACAAACTTGAAGGCAACATGGAGCCGTTGCTCGATATGGTGCTCGAGAATGTACCGCCGCCAGAAATTGAGCCAGGCGATTTTCAAATGCTCGTGACGACCATGGACTGGTCCGAGTTTGTCGGACGTATCGCAGTCGGTCGAATTCGCAGCGGCGTGATTAAAAAAGGCGAACAAGTTTTGCTGATGCAAGACAACGGCGTGCAAATCAAAGCCAAAATCGCAGCGGTCAATTCGTTTGACAAACTTGGACGTATCGAAGTTGAACGAGCTGAGGCTGGTGACGTCGTGGCGTTGATGGGATTAGACAAGGTCGAAATCGGTGACACGATTTGTAGCATCGAGCGAGCCGAAGCTCTCCCGCGTATTTCGGTCGACGAACCAACGCTTTCGATGATGTTCACGATCAACAGTTCACCGCTGGCAGGTAAGGAAGGCAAATACGTCACCAGCCGCCAGTTGCGTAACCGACTTGAAAAAGAGTTGCAGCGAAACGTTGCTCTACGAGTTGGCGGGCTTGATAGTGGCGATACCTTCGCGGTTTCCGGTCGCGGTATTTTGCACTTGGCTGTCTTGATCGAAACAATGCGGCGTGAAGGATTTGAGTTGTCCGTGGGTAAGCCGCAGGTTGTGAAAAAAGAAGTCAACGGTGAAACCGTCGAACCGTTTGAGACTTTGGTCGTCGAAGTTCCGACTGAGAAGTTCGGCCCTGTCATGGAAATGGTCGGAAATCGCCGGGGCGAACTGTTGGAAATGAATTCTCGCGGAGAGTTTACGCTGGCCAAGTTTATCATTCCTTCGCGTGGCTTGATCGGCATGCGAACGAGAATGCTTAACGCGACTCAAGGTACTGCGATTATCAACCATCGATTTTTGGATTTCCGAAAAGTCGACGGCGACATTCCCGCACGTCAAAATGGTGCCATGATTTCAATGACCAGTGGCAAGGCTGTTGGCTTTGCATTGTTCACCTTGCAGGACCGAGCCGACATGTTTGTCTCGCCTGGTGATCAGGTTTACGAAGGTATGGTTGTGGGCGAACATGTTCGCAATAACGATCTGCCAGTGAATCCGACGCGTGAAAAACAATTGACGAACATGCGTGCTTCGGGAAGTGATGAGAATATTCAGCTTAAGCCTGCACGCCAGTTCAGCCTCGAAGCGGCTCTTGAATACGTCGAAGAAGATGAGCTAGTTGAAATTACGCCGACCAAAATTCGATTGCGAAAATGGTTGCTGAAAGAAGCTGACCGTAAACGACAAGCACGCGCTGGAAAAGCGACTGTTTAATCTATGAGTGACGAACAAAAAATCGAAGTCTATCTTTATACCGATGGCGGCTGTAGCGGAAACCCTGGCCCAGGTGGTTGGGCTTTTATCTTGCGGCATCTGCCTTCAGGTAAAGAGATCGAAGAGTCCGGCGGTTGGGAAGCGACGACCAACAATCAGATGGAGCTCAATGCCGTCATTCAGGGACTCGCGACTTTGAAGCGACCTTGCTACGTCGAGCTTTTTACCGACAGCGTTTACGTTGGCAAAGGCATGACCGAATGGATGCCAAAGTGGAAGTCCAACGGTTGGAAGCGAAAAGAGAAGTCCAAGTTCGTTCCGGTGAAAAACGTTGAGCTGTGGCAGCAGCTCGACGAACAGCTGCAAAAGCACCGAGTGAAGTACACTCGTGTTGCCGGTCACAGCGGTCATAAAGAGAATGATCGAGTGGATGAATTGGCCGTCGCGGCCTATCAGAAATACTTGTAGTCGTGCCTCGTTACTCTTTCGGCTGGCCGGACAATCGTAGCCAGCCCGAGACCGGCTGTCAGTCGCGCTTTGTCTGATTAGCCAATTCGCCCCAATTCGTTTTGAAAGAGTACGTGTGCCAGTCATGCAGCACGCGGGGCAATGTCGTTCGTTTCAGCTTCAGTGAAACATCTGCTCGACAGGTGACACTCTTTATCAAGTATGGCATGATCCGCTGGAGGCTTAAAAGTCCACGTTGAAATAAGGCAATTTTGTTGCGCTGCCATTTGCCAAAAAAACGCTGTCTCGTAATGACATCGTCTTAGTCCATTGAAGGGCTCGGTACATTGTCCATTGGCTTTGATGACGAGAGTCGGATAATCAGTAAACTTGGAATTGCCGGAACCCAATGTTTGGCCCGCCAATTCGGCTCTCGAATTGCTGTCTATCACAGAGATATAATTTGTGAGCCAATTTACAATAGATCCAACCTTTTTTGCTGTTCAAGCAAACCATTTCACCAGCCATCTTTCCCTTAGTTCATGCTAGGCGGTAACCGAAGTGCCTCTTCTTTAGTTGCCTCTAATCAATCCAACCCGTGTCCCCGCTGGCATTTCCCAGCAATTTTCAAGTGCATCTTCCATGTCCGTGTCTCAGCTATTGAACAACTCTCATTTGGCCGGCCTCAATCCGACGTTTGAGTCCGTCAGTATTAGATTTGCATGTCCTGCTTCCATCAATGAATTAGATGCTTTAGCTGTTCTTGGGATCGCTCATGCTAAGTTCAGCAGCGAAGAAGTCTTTACGATCGGTCGATACGAGTGTGGCAACGACGGTCAAATTGCGACCGTCGAGTTAGCGATCGATTCGCAACAGTCGGTCGGTGACGTTTTCCGATCCTTCCAAGAGCTTGATTGGGACCGGCAATCATCTTTAACTCCACTTTGCGGTATCGTTGGATGGTTTGGCTCTGGGCCGCTACCAGAACTCATTGCGAAACACGATTATCAGCTTGAAGTCATCTACCAGGTTGATGAAGCTAATCAGCAATTGATTGTTCATTATCGTCACGATCTATTCCTGCCTTCAACCGCGCAGACTTGGGCGGATTCGATCGTGTATCTATTCGACCGCATCGATCAAAATCGCGACTCTGAACAAAGTATCAGCCGGCTCAATATCACCGATGCGGCAACACGGGACAAAGTTTTGCAGTTCGGATGTGGACCGCAGCATCAGCGGCCAGAGTTCTATTCTCAGCAACCGTCCGTCGAGTTTACATTTCATCGACAGTTTGAACAGCAAGTTCGACGTACTCCTGATCGCATCGCGGTTTGGGCGCAAGAATATTCTGACGATCATCCGGCAATCGAATGGTCGTACCAACGCCTCAATCAAGAAGCCAACACGATTGCGCGGCGATTGATGGATGCAGGTGTGCAAGTAGAAGACACTGTTGGCATCGTGATGAACCGTCGCTGCTGTCTTTTGGCAACGATGATTGGCATCATGAAAGCCGGTGCGCGATACGTGGCGCTAGAGGCGCACCTGCCCTTGGATCGACTGGCATTTATGGTCCAGGACGCCAACGTAAAGGCGATTGTCACTGACGATGCAATGCACAGCCGCGCGTTGGAAACTGTTCACGCTGCTGAGGCCGATTCGGTGGTACAGATCATCAATTGGGACAGCAATAGGTTCGGGGATTTCAAGGATTCGCTGGGCGATGCCATCGATGACAATCCAGATACCGGTGTTCACTCTCGCAATGGTGCTTACTTAATTTACACCAGTGGTTCGACGGGCAAACCCAAAGGCGTCGACGTTTGGCATCATTCGTTTGTCAATTTTTGTGGTAGTTTCGCCGCGATGTTGGAGCTGAGTGAATCGGATACTTGTTTGGCGATTACCACGATCGCGTTTGATGTTTCAGTTGCTGAACTGTTTCCGCTGCTGAGATTGGGTGGCACGGTCGCCATGGGCAGCAAACAAGTCGGTGCCAATGGCCGGCAATTGTCGGCATTGATTGAAGAGGTTTCGGCAACCTATCTTTGTGCCACGCCCACGAGTCTCCGAATCTTGGTCGCATCAGGATGGCAGCAATCACCAGAACTGACTGTCGTCGCTGGCGGTGAAGCAGTTTCAGCATTGGTTTGCAACGAAGTCGGTCCTAAAGTGCGCCGGATCATCAACGGCTACGGCCCGACCGAAGGAACCGTCTATACGACCGTTGGAAATCTTTCAGCCGATCAGATCGAGCCTGTTCCTATCGGTCCGCCGATTCTCAACAGCCGCCTGTATGTGCTCGATGACGCTGGCAATCTCCTTCCGCCAATGGTGGCAGGCAAACTATTCATTGGTGGTCAATCGCCAGCTCGAGGCTATTGGAACCGTCCTGAGTTGACGGCTGAAAAATTTGTTGACGATCCCTTTGTAGACCCTCAACAATTTGCCAACGCGAAGATGTATGACAGCGGCGACAATGTCTACTGGAGAAATGATGGGGTCCTGCAATACATTGGCCGAAGTGATCAGCAAGTCAAATTGCGAGGCTATCGAATTGAGCTTGGCGAGATTGAAGCCCGGTTAAACAACCACACCTCAGTCAAAGACTCCGTTGTCATTGTCCGCGAAGATGCCCCCGGTCAGCAGCGATTAGTGGCTTATGTGATTTACGAGTCACCGACTCGCGATCAAGACTTGCAAGACCACATTGCCAAAACGCTTCCGGACTACATGGTCCCGTCGTGGTTTGTGCCGCTGGAGTCTTTTCCAACAAACGCAAATTTCAAGCTCGATCGAAAATCGCTTCCCAATCCCGACGACGTCGAACCGTCTGAGACGGATTCGATTGTTGCCGATGATTCCAATGACTTAGCCAACGAACAAAAAATGGCTGGTGACATCGCTCGAATCTGGTCAGAGATCCTCAATCGAAAAATTCGTGTTGACGATCGTGTCTTTCGGATGGGCGCTGATTCTCTGACCGCAGTAAAGTTTCAAATCCGGCTAGAAGAAGATTTGAATCGGAAGATTTCGATCGGAGAGGTCTTCCAGTACCCTACCCCTCTATCATTGTCGGCTCAGTTACTACGACATCTGCGTCCTTCAAAACGTGCGTCCAATCGCTCGACGCACAGAACAGCGATTCGTGATATCGCGATTGTCGGATTGGCGGGGCGGTTTCCTGGCGCCGCAAATGTTGACGAGTTCTGGGAGAATCTGATCAATGGTGTCGAGTCGATACGTGACTTTTCCGAGGAGGAATTGATCGCTGCTGGTGTTTCGCCTTCGGAGTATTTGCACAAGAACTACATCCGTCGTGGCACCGTGCTGGATGACGCTTACGATTTCGAGCCCGAGTTTTTTGGAATCACCCGGAACGACGCGGAGATCGTGTCGCCGCAGATTCGACTGTTTATGAAAACAGTTTGGGAAGCGCTTGAACAGGCTGGCTATCCTGTCGAACCAGCAGACAATCGAATTGGTGTTTTTGCTGGCGGTGGTCTCCCAAATTACCTTGCACCATGGCGGCACGTTCCCGAAGCCAAGCGTTTGCAGCGTTTGATCGGCAACGGAGCTGATTTTATGGCAACGCGCACATCTTATTCGCTAGGACTGACCGGTCCTGCGGTGGGAATTCAAACGGCCTGTTCCAGTTCGCTGGTCGCAGTGGCCTATGCAGTGGACGCCATTCGCGCGGGCAAATGTGAGATGGCGATCGCCGGCGGCAGTTCATTCTCGTGGCCACACGAACAAGGTTATCAACATGGCGAAGGATTGATTTATTCAGCAGACGGTCATTGTCGCGCTTTTGATCATCGAGCAACTGGGACTTTGTTCTCGCAAGCCGCCGGGGCTGTGCTGTTGCGTCCATTGGAAGATGCGATTGCCAATGGAGACACGATCCATGCGGTTATTAAAGGCGTCGCGGTCAATAACGACGGTAGCCGCAAAGGTGGTTATGCTTCGCCCAGCATCGAAGGCCAGTCTGAAGTGATTCGGATGGCGTTAGACGACGCAGCGATCACCGCCGAACAGATTTCATTGATGGAAGCCCATGGAACGGGCACAAAAATCGGAGATCCGATCGAGGTGTCGGGGCTCAATCAGGCATGGCGAGCCGACACCGATAAAACTGCATATTGTGCATTGGGATCTGTGAAGGCCAATGTTGGCCACGCCGACGCGGCAGCAGGCATCGTGGGTCTGCTGAAGTTGGTGATGTCGCTAAAGCACAAGAAAATTGCGCCGTTGATCAACTACGAAAAAACGAATCCAGAAATTGATTTGGCTTCGACGCCGTTTTACATCACCGACTCTCCTGCCGATTGGAATACTGAAGGCGAAGTCCGCTTCGCTGCGGTCAGCTCTTTTGGAATGGGCGGCACCAATGCACATGCCATTCTTTCAGAAGGCCAGTCCTTTGATGATCAATTAGAAGATTCGCCATCCGAACCGCAGACCGAGGATGACACAAATCGACTGCAACTGATCCCGTTTTCATCACGTACGCCGGAATCGTTAACGCGATTGGTGGAACGGTTTGCGACGTCCAAGGTTGCTTTGAAATTTGATCTCAATGATGTCGCACATACCTTGCGATACGGACGAAAGCAATTCAAGCGACGCGGCTTCGCAATTGTCGGCTCTGGCCAAGATTTACAGGATTCGCTGGTTAGTTTTGGCGGCGAGGCTGAAGAAAGCTCATTGTCTAGAATCGTTTTTGGCAGCAAGCCCGCAGTGAGACGCAAAGTCGTTTTCATGTTCACCGGCCAAGGTGCCCAATACCGCGGCATGGCGATGGAGCTGTTTAGGACTGAGCCAGTTTTCCGATCGGCGATTGAAAGCTGTGACGAAATTTTGAAGTCGACCGGAGAAGGTTTGATCGACTGGTTGTTCGATTCTTCATCATCGGTTGATATCAACCAGACACAGTATGCCCAGCTCGCTTTGTTTGCCGTGTCTTATGCCCAAGCGAAACTTTGGCAGTCGTGGGGCGTTGAGCCCGAAGCCCTCGTCGGTCACAGCATTGGCGAATACGCAGCGGCAACTCTCGCTGGAGTCATGACGCTCAGCGACGCCATTAAAATTGTTAAACAACGTGGTCGTCTGATGCAGAACCAGCCGACCGGTTCCATGCTGGCGGTGATGCATGGCGAAACGCCCATCGAGGATTTATTGAAACTGCCCTCAGCATCCGAGATAGATCTGGCGGTGGTCAATAGTTCAACGGTCGCCGTCGTGGCAGGCGAAGATGCGGCGATCGACGGATTCGCGTCAGAACTCGAGACGCGAAATATGAAATCGAAGAAGCTACACACCTCCCATGCATTTCACAGTCGCATGATGGATTCGATGCTGGACAATTTTTTCTCAGCCTTTGAAAATGTTCCGCTCAAAAAGCCCGTGATTCCTTATCTGTCCAACGTGACTGGGAAGTGGATCACCAGCGAACAAGCAACCGATGCCAACTACTACGCGTCGCAGATTCGATCGACGGTCAAATTTTCGGAGAATTTGCAGACGCTTTTCGAGGATGACGACGAGTTGCTGCTGATCGAAATGGGGCCTGGCTCAACACTGACCCAATTGGCAAAGTCACAGTTCGCAGGTCAAAACCACGTGGCAGTCGCAACAATACCGGCGGCCAAGGAAGCCAGCGTCGATAGTCAAAAGTTTGCCTGGCGAGCCATCGGGCAAGCGTGGGCTGCCGGGCTGGAGATCGATTGGTCGCGTCTTCATGGATCCGATCCGAGTCTTCGTCGACGTCGAATTCCACTGCCGACTTATCCGTTCCACGAACAATCTTACCGGGCCGCTGCCGAGCGCATTGGCGAAGCAGCGGAGACTGAGAACGATGCCAACTGGTACAACGTGCCGTCTTGGCGACAGGCATTTCCGGTCGATCGAATTGTTAAACCAGAGCCGAAGTCTGATTGTAATCTGTGGCTAGTATTGGCTAATGAAACCGCTGAGGCGGACTTGATTGGAAAAGAGTTGGGCGATGTTGCAGTGGTTAAAGTAACGCCAGCCGATCAGTTTTCTAAGATCAGCCCCGAACACTTCACGCTCAGTCCAGGTAACGCAGGCCACTATCTTCAATTGATCGAGGCGGTTGATGCGTCGCAGCGTTTGGCTGGCGTCGTCCATGCGCTGAGTTTGTCCAATCAGAAAAATTCAAATCAAAAGCCCAGTCAGTCGACACAAGCATTCTGGCAACAACATGAGACTTCCAGTTTCAGTGTAGGGTGGTTGAGTAAGGCGATCGGTGAATCGGTGTTGGATCGGATGATTCCGCTGAACGTTATCACCTCAGGAGTGAGCACCGTTGATCCAACGGTTGCTTCCATACCAGCGAATCACTGTTTGGTCGGAGGTGCTTCGGCGATTAAAAAGGAGTACCGCTGCCTAGCCACCAAAGTCATTGACGTTGGAAACAGTCTCAACGCCGCAATCGACGCCAGCGGCTTTGGCGATCTCCTAGCGTCCAATCACCACGAACCGCTGTTGGCCGTTGATCGCGGACAATGGTGGTCCATGGACTTTGAGCAAGTTCAACTGTCTGACACCGACGAGTTTATGATCACTGATGGTTCAGTGATCGTTTTGACGGGCGGTTTAGGTGGGCTGGCCAGAAATATGGCGCTTGAACTTACGAATAAGTATACGAATCTTTCGTTTGCACTTCTTGCGCGAACGCCGCTTCCCAATGAATCGACGTGGGATGGTGTGTTGAGTCAGGACGATGAATCAACAGCCGAACTCCGGCAACGGATTACGGATATAAAGCGGTTACGAACTCTTAGCACCGTAGAGATTTTTGCGTGCGACGTCTCAAAAGCGGATGAAGTTTCACGTTGTTTACATTCAGTCAAAAAAACGTTTGGAAAGATCGATGCGGTGTTCCATGCCGCAGGAGTTCTTAACGACGGAATCGTGGCAACGCGAACCGACGATCTGATTCGCCCTGTTTTTGAATCGAAGTCGCTTGCCGCCAACAATATTTGCAACGCTCTGTTGAAAGATCATCGAGACGTTAAGTGTGTGGCTTTCTTTTCATCCATTTCCGCCGACTTGGGAATGTTTGGCCAATTTGCTTACAGCGCCGCAAACAATTATCTGGATGGCCTGTGTCAGCAACTAACGTCCGTCAGGAAAGCGTCTGCTAGTGGTGCGACCAAATTCTTTACGCTCAACTGGCCAGCGTTCCGAGAGGTTGGCATGGCGGTTCGCTCACAAGCCAAGCTGTCGTCTGATGCAGCGTTGGTCAGTGAGATTGCGGAGAATTCGTTCTCGGTATCTGAGGGCACCGAAGCGTTGTTGGCTGTGATCAACAATCGACGCCATCACCGCGTAGCGATTTCAAAGAAACCATTTTCGGACCGGCTTGCACTGGCTGTTGCTGATAGCAACAGCGTTGGGATTTTCGAACATGATGCTACTGATGGAGAAGCCTCAGAGTCTCTAGGCGCTTCGGCGGAAGAGAAGATGTTAGCTATCTGGTGTCAACAATTTGGCAACGACGAACTCAGTCTGGATGTGGACTATTTTGAGTTGGGCGGCGATTCGCTGATGGCGGTCGGCATGATCGCTCAAATCGAAAGCGTCTTCGGCAAGATGCTTCCAATCTCGCACTTGATCAACAGCCCAACGCCTCAGAAGTTGATTAAGAAACTTGGCCTCGACCAGCCTTCGACCGGCGGTAACGATCAGGATGTGAACGAGCTTGCTAGTGACTCGAGGTCGGCGACTGGACAGAAAACGCCGGATCATATTATCTGCTTAAAGGAGTCGGACTCGACGGAGCCACCGCTGTTTTTGATCCACGGAGCCGACGGCGCGGTGCTGTTTTATCGAGATTTTGCAAATCGATTGGAGAGCGACCGAGCGATTTACGCGATCGAATCTCCGAGTTTGTCGGATGATGATTGGCAGATTCCCGATTCCGTAGAAGAGTTGGCGTCGGTCTACGTGAAGGCCATTCGTCTGGTGCAACCAAAAGGGCCGTATTGGATTGCCGGCTATTCTTTTGGAGGTGTGGCCGCATTTGAAGTCGCCCGGCAATTCGAATGTGCCGGTGATGCGATTGAAACACTGGTCCTGTTTGATATCTCCAATCCGTCGGTTGTCACAAACCGGAAGGGTCTGGAGCGTTTGAAATTGTTTTGGCGAAAACAGGGTGATAAAGCGGCCGTCACGAAAGCGGTGAATTTGACAAAACGTGTTTTTCAATCCGTTCGCGATCGGGGAGCATTCGAAATCGAGAATCGCGTGGCGAAATCCAAATCGCAAGATACCGAAAGTGTTTTCTGGAGACACAAGAAGGCTCGAGAGCGACACATGTCCATCGAGGAGTCCTATGTTCCAGAAAAGTTGCATGGCCCACTGAGAATTGTTTCCGCAACCGGGAATAGTTCAAAATTCAGTGTCGATGAACACATGGGTTGGAGCAATGTAAGCGACAATTTGAAAGTGCTTGAGGTACCCGGAAGTCACTTAGAATTGTTTGACGAAGAGTATATAGAGGGCATGCTGGATTCTACCGAACAATTCATGGAAGAGTTCAAGCGTTAACGCATGAGCGAGTTTCGTCGCGGCGCTACGGGAAGCAATCTTGGCAGCACGCGATCATCAAGCTTTAAATTGAGTTACCGTTTCTTTTGGCACGCTTTGCAATAAAACGTTGATCGCTGCGCTTGAACAATACGGATGATTTTCCCGCCGCCGCAACTGGGACAGACATCACCAGCTCGATCGTAAACTCGATGTTCGTTCTGGTAGCTTCCGTCTTGGTTGAGAACGTTGCGATACGTTCCATCGGAAAGCGTCGAGCCTTCGTACTTGATCGCGGTCAACAAGACTTCACGCATGTGGTGGTGAATCAGCGCCCATTGTTTCTTGTTCAGCCGGTCACAGCGTGCTTCCGGGTGAACGTGCGCTAAGTGAATAATTTCACTGGCGTACAAATTGCCGATCCCAGCGACTGCGGACTGGTCTAGCAGAGCGACTTTGATGGGCCGCCGTGATTTGTTGAATCGAGTCGCAAATGTTTCGACATCGATTTCGAGCGCGTCGGGCCCCAGTGTTCCGTCAGTCAGTTTCGCTTCGTATTGCTTGTTCGAAAGCAACGCGATTTTGCCAAGCCCGCGACGATCCCAGAACAGCAGTTCTTTGATTGGATTTTTCCGCAGTGTCAAACGGAATCGTAAATGTTCCGTGGTGGGCGGAGCGGTGATCAGGACTAAGCCTGTCATGCGCGGCTCGAAGATCAATCGGTCATCGGTTGAGAATCGAATGACGACGCGTTTTCCAAGCCGGTCGACGCTGCTGATTCTTGAGCCAGCGATTCTTTTATTGAGTCGATCGATTCGTGGTTCAATTGAAATCGGACGTTTTGGGCAAGGAGTACGCTCGGCTTTGACGACCGTGGCGCCTTCAATTCCTAAGACCCCCCTTCTCATCGTTTCCACTTCTGGGAGTTCTGGCATCGCTGGCTCTGGGCAAAGGTGACTTAGCGTTGAAATTGGACCCGCCAATTTAACATTGATGGAGGCGTAGCGGAGGTCTGTCCTGAAGTTGGTCGAAGTTACTTTGGTCAACGGTTGACGGTAAGCTTTTATGATCGACAATAGAAGTTTTCCCGCACGCGACAATGATATGCCCACGTCTTTTCTAGCCACGCCCAGTCCTGACGCAAACCTTCCTGATGAGAAAGGCCGATTCGGGAAATTTGGCGGACGGTTTGTTCCTGAAACGCTTGTCGCCGCTCTCGACCAGTTGGAAGAGGAGTATCTAAAAGCCAAACAGGATCCCAACTTTCAAAAGCAGCTTGACGAGTTGCTGCGAGATTTCGTCGGCCGCCCTTCGCCGCTTTATTTTGCCAAGCGGCTGACTGAACAAGTCGGTGGCGCACAAATTTGGTTTAAACGTGAAGACGTCAACCACACCGGGGCTCACAAGATCAACAGCACCATTGGTCAGGCTTTGCTCACGATGCGAATGGGCAAGTCCCGCGTCATCGCTGAGACTGGGGCCGGTCAACATGGTGTGGCGACGGCTACTGCGTGCGCGCACTTTGGTTTGCCTTGCATTGTTTACATGGGCGAAGAAGACGTACGTCGCCAACAACCTAACGTGCAATCGATGCGAATGCTGGGTGCGGAGATTCGTCCGGTGACGACAGGATCGCGAACGCTTCGTGACGCGGTCAATCAGGCAATGCGTGACTGGATGGGTTCGGTCAGCGACACGCATTACATTCTTGGCAGTGTTGTGGGCCCACATCCATTTCCAATGATTGTGCGCGATTACCAAGCCATCATCGGTCGTGAAACGATCGAGCAATCGACAGAGCGGTTTGGCCGACTGCCCGATGCGGTTGTGGCGTGTGTTGGTGGAGGAAGTAACGCGGCGGGAATGTTCTATCCATTTGTCGCTCGGACCGATGTGCCTTTGATCGGCGTGGAAGCGGGTGGTCGTAGTGACGAAGCAGGACAACATGCTTCGAGTTTGACTTACGGAAAACCGGGCGTGCTGCATGGAAGTTTTAGCTACGTGCTGCAGGATGAAGACGGACAAACTGATGACGTGCATTCGGCGTCTGCTGGCTTGGATTATCCTGGTGTGGGGCCAGAGCATAGTCACTGGAAGTCGATTGACCGCGTTGAGTATCGAAGTTGTGGCGACGAAGAAGCGTTGGCGACATTCGATTTGATTTCCAGGACCGAAGGCATCTTGCCTGCCCTTGAGTCTTCGCATGCGATTGCCAAAGGGATGGAAGTGGCCAAGGAACGTGGTAAAGATGAGATTGTTGTCGTCTGCTTGTCCGGTCGTGGCGACAAAGATGCGGCAGAGATTCAGAGGCTGCGGTCAGAGTAATTCTTGCCCGCTATCGACACCATTCAATTTAACTTTGTGATCTCATGTCAAAAATTGACGAACTATTTAAATCGCTTAAATCGAAAAATGAAAAGGCGTTCATGCCTTTCATCACTGCGGGAGATCCTGACCTTGGATTTACCGACACGTTGTTGCGAGAGCTCGATGGGGCTGGCTGTCATCTGGTGGAGTTGGGCATTCCGTACAGTGATCCGATTGCCGATGGGCCAGTGATTCAGGCTTCTTATACTCGTGCGCTCAATGCTGGCACGAAATTGGAATCCATCTTCGAGATGGTTGGCAAAGTATCGACAGATATTGAGATGCCGATCGTGATGATGGTGAGTTTCGCGATCATCTACCGAGTCGGAGTGGATGAGTTTATTAAGAAAGCTCAAGCGGTTGGCGTTAGCGGAGCAATCGTTCCCGACTTGCCAGTCGACGAAGCGGGTGAGTTTTCCAAGCTGTGTCGCGAAAAGGACTTTAGTTTGGTGCTGTTGATTACACCAACGACGACCCGTGAGCGGGCGATTGAAATTACCAAGCAAGCGACGGGGTTTATTTACTACGTGTCGATTGCTGGAATTACAGGCGAGCGAAAAGAGTTGCCTGACGACTTGATCGACAATTTGACTTGGCTTCGCGAGCAGACCGAGCTTCCGATTTGTGTCGGGTTTGGGATTAGTGAACCGAGCCACATCGAATCGCTTAAATCGGTAGCCGACGGGATGATCGTTGGTTCAGCCATCGTGAAAAGAGTCGCCAGGGTAAGTGAAGGCGAAGGACAGAAAGAAGTGGCTTGTGAAGTGACCAAGTTCGCGAAATCAATGTTGGCCGCGACCAACTAGTGCTCTGTTTTAGCTTAAGGTAATGGGCGGATTCAGAAGTAGGACGGAGTTTTGTTCCGTCTCAGGTTCGTGTCGGATTAAAAATCCAACTTGCGATTCTACAGCTGCCGCCGATGCTACGGCGATATTATGTTCGACCTCGCGCATC